>PVJX010001801.1:0-148435 GCA_004027295.1 Dolichotis patagonum | reverse complement strand
ACCCACCCCATACATTCCTGCAGCACACAGCTGATCAACACCTAGAGACCCACCCCATATATTCCTGTAGGGCACAACTGATCAACACCTAGAGACCCACCCCATACATTCCTGCAGCACACAGCTGATCAACACCTAGAGACCCACCCCATACATTCCTGCAGCACACAGCTGATCTGTGGCTGTCAACTTCTTTATTTCAAGCCATCTCATACCTTCAGCCCTGTGAACTGATGAGGTAATGCTCACCCCCAGCTGAGACACAAAGAAACTGGGGGAAAAGGATGTGACTTGACCGCGGCCATCAGACAAGCCGTCAGTGGGTGAGCTGGGCTTTGACTGCAGTCCCGGTTTGCTGTGGGTGGAGAGCTGTGTCCTGCAGCTCGGTCTGCCCAAATCAGGCCGTGTGAGACCCTGTGACTCATTCCCAGAAAGCACCTTAAGGGCTTTCTTTGGCATAGCCCCTGGTCAGTCTTGATAAAGACAATACTCCACCAGTAAGTAGTGGAACTTCTGTCTCTACCACACAAGTTCCCCAACAACTTTAGGTCTAGATCTATTTCCCTAATTGTAATTGGAAATTGAATCCAACAACTGGAATATGACATTTTTGATAGTTAAATATAGTCAGTGTCAAAATGTCTAGACTGCTGGGTCATCAAGCCCTAACTCTTCTTTCTAGCTGTGTCCCTTGGGTAATTTACTTTTACCTCTCCAAACTTCATTTTCCTTATCAATAAGAGATCATGATAGTAGTATTGGTATTATAAAGTAGAATAATAAGGGGCTGGGGATTTAGCTCAGCGGCATAAGAACCTGCCTTGCAAGTGCGAGGTCATGAGTTCGATCCCTGGTACTGATAAAAAAAAAATAGCATAAAAGTAGAGTAATAAATGAGGGCTGGGCATGGTGGTACAAGCCTGTTATCCCAGTACATGGGAGACTGAGGCAGAGGGATCGTAAATTTGAGGTTAGCCTGGGCATCTAGAAAATTTAAGGCCAGCCTGGGCTACATAGTGAGACCCTGATTCACAAAAGAAGAAAGAGCATGGGCACACTCACGTACACCTGTAATCCCAGCACTCAGAAGGCTGAGACAGGAGGATTGCCACAAGTTTGAGACCAGCCTGTGCTACATAGTGAGTTCAGGGGCACTGAACTATACAGTAAGACCCTGTCTCAAAAAACCAAAAGAAAGAAAGAAAAGAGAGAGGAAGGAAGAAATGAAAGAAAGGAAGGAAGGAAGAAAGAAATAGAGAGAGAGAGAGAAATGAGGCTCTGCATGGTGGTGCGTACCTGTAACTCCAGTTACTCTGGAGGCTGAGGCAGGAGGATCACAAGTTCAAGGTCAGCATGGACAAGTTAGTAGGATCCTCTCTCCCAATCAAGGCTGGAGGTCAGCATTCTCTGAGGGTCAGTCCCCCGTACTACAGAGAGGGGGATAAAAAGAGCAATCAATTACTAAACTTGTAGACTGTTTTGAATAATGCACATTAAGTATTCAAATATTAGCAACTATTATGATCTGTCTAGTTCAGCAATCCGGATGATTAATTATCTAATGCTTCTTTTTGAACTAAAATTTCCAGGGCCATAATAGAAGTGAAAACTCTTGCATGTTTGGAGAGAAGGAAGTGGAGAAGGGAGGTAAAGGAGACGTAAAAGAATTAAGATGTACTATGCACACGTACCAACCCCACACCATGAATGTCATAATCACATCCTGCAAATCTGTACTACAAAAATCAAATTAAAATCATTTTAATTGGGATGCCAAAGTTTATAAAGCAGTTCATTCTGGGTTTCTGTTTTCTCCAGGACCCCAAACAGAAAGACACAAATCCTTTCTCTACTCCCTTTTTTTCATTAACACCAATTATTCCTATATTCTTCTTTGCACTGCCTTGGAGTTGTTGAATTATTATTTCCTGATATTTTGCTATTTTCAAGAGGTCTTTCCTTTCATAGTTGCTAGCTGCTATCCTGTCTTCAAGGTCTGCAAGTCTGTCTTCAGTCTGATTCAAGTGGTTTGGCCAGCTTTCAATTGAATTTTGATTTCCCAGATCTCCACTTGAATCTATTTCATGTATTCTGTTTCTTTGCGATATAGATCGATCACAACTTCCATCCTCATCCTATCATCGTCTATTTTCTTATCTATCTCTGTTCTAGATGTGCTGAGCATTTGTTTAAAAATATCAACATTTCTTTTTCAACCTGAGAGATTATTTCTGGTCTGATTTCCTCTATAGCCTCATGGGTTTGTTTCTTTATTTCAGTTGCTGTCACTTCAGAAACCTCAGGTGTGTGTCACCCATTTCCTCCACGCCGGTGACTCTTGACTTGCACTAGTGGGCTGGAGGTCTGAGGCTGCACCTTGCTTCTTTGTTTTGTCATTCTCTGGGTTCTGATCGTGGAGAGTCAATGCAAATGGCCACCACCACAGGCAGAGAGAGAGAGAAAGAGAGACAGGGTCTCACTTTGTAATTCAGGATGGCTTTAAACTATGTAGCCCAGGCTGGTCTCGAACTCGTGGCAGTCCTCTGCCTCAAATTGCTGAGTGCTGAGATTACAGGTATGCACCACCATCTCCAGCTTGGATGTTTCTGTTCTGCCCAAAACAACTTGACTACCTTCCTGTACCTGGGGGTGGTGGAAAAACCTCAGGGTAAAGTTGTTTGAAGTGCTAAACATAGTGGGCCCTGGTGGTGTATACTGTGCACCTAGCACTGAGAGGCTGGGCCAGGAGGGCCCCCCACTGTCCTGCCTGGGCGGTTAGTGCTTAGTAGGACCTTGTTTCAAAAGAACAAGTGAAAAGGGCCGGGGGCCTGGAGCTCTGTGGTAGAGGGCCCTGGTACCTTGAACAAAACAAAACAAAACAAAACAAAACAAAACAAAACAAATGAATCAGCAGCAGCACTCTCTTGGGTGCCTACCTAAGAGAAATGAAAACGTGTCCACGCAAAAACTTCTATGGAATGTTCACAGCGACCCTGTTCGTAACAGACAAAGGTGGGCACAATCCCGCGACCACCACTTGGGGACAGTTGAGATGTGGTACCGCCATGTACTGGGCCACTCACGCGCCATGGATAGGAGCAAAGTGGTGACGCAGGCTACCACACGGATGACCCCTGGCCTTACGCTAAGCAATGGAAAACAAACGCGTTATGCGTTATGCCCAGAGAAGGCAAGTCTGTGGAGACAGTTCGAGGATTGGTGGTCGCCTAGGGCTGGGTGTAAGCAAACATGCACCAGGTTTCTTTCTGAGGTAGTGAAAATATTCTAAAATTAGATTATGCGAATGATTGCATGACTTGGTAAGTCACTGAATTGTGCACTTAATATGAGAAATATTTTCGTATGTAAATTATAGCCATAATAAAGCTGTTAACATAAAATAAAAATAAAAGCCTCCCTCTTCCAAAATAATGTATTTTTCTCTACCCATGGACACTAATTCATTCAACAAAAACCCAGAGAGCTATTAAACATAAGTTATAAAACGCACAGGGTGCCAGGTCGGGGAATAGAGAAAGAAAATGACAGCTTATATAAAGAATTCCTGTCAGTGTCAACAAGGAGAAGATGGATGACTGCTTCAATCTGTTTTGTGTGGCTATAACAAAATGCGTGAGGCTGGATGCTTTATAACAGAAGGGATTTATTTTGGTTCATGTTCTGTTCATGACCAGGAGGCTGCATCTGGTCAGCTTCTGGTGAAAGAGGGCCACATGCTGCCTGTAGGAAAGATGAAAACAGAGTGTGCAGGAGAGCTCACGAGGTCAGAGAGGGAGCAAAGAAAGCCAAACTCAGTGCCTGGCAATCAGTTCTTGAGGTAACCAACCCAGTCCTGAGAGAGCCAATCCACTCCCAGCAGCTGGGCATTAATCTCTTCCAGGAACACACCCACAGTGTTCTGATCACCCCCACCCCATGAGGTGCTACCTGTTAGCGGTTCCTCTCCCTCTCAGCACCACTACACTGAGGACCAAGCCTCCAGCACATGCAATTTGGAAAACAGCCTGCATTCATACCAGAAGGGTGACCCCGTACAAGATAGGTGAGATACTTCAGCCATTGCACAAGATATTGATGTAGCCAAATCACACTGAAAGATATCAGCTTTAATAGCCATCCAGAAAAGCAAATCAGAATCCTAAGAAGGCACTCACGTATACTCACCAGGACATGAAGATAAAAACAAAACAGAAACCACACATACCGGTGAGGACGGGGTGCCCCGGAGCTTGTGAGAGCCCGTTGAGAAGCTGGCGGCAGCTAGCAAAACTGATCAGAGCATCCTTTACTACTCACTTCTTCCCCTTCCAGGTACGTTCCCAACTGGGATGGATTTGTTTGTTCACCAAGAGGCATGTTGTATTAGTCAGCTTTGCGTTACTGTGACAAAATACCTGAGATAATCAGCTAAGGAGGAAAGGTTGATTTTGGCTCACAGTTCAGAGACTTTAGTCCATGGTCTGTTGGTACCATTGCTTTTAGGTTTGTCCATCCCAGGGGGAGCATTTGATGGAGGAGACACGCTCACCTCATGGAGGCTGGTGTCCTCCAGGGCCAACCTCCTTCCGGTGACCACACTTCCTTCTTTAGACCTCATCTCCTACATCACAGGCTGGTACCCAAGCCTTAACCCCTGGGCCTTTGGGGGACACTTATCCAATCTATAGCATACGTACAACAACTTCCCAGCAGCACTATTCTTAGTAGCCCGTGCTGGGAACAAGCTAATGTTCATCAACAGTAAAATGGGTAGACAGTGATGTGTTCATGCAGTGGAAAACTACACTGGGAAGGGAGAAGCAGGGGAACATAAGTGAGTCCCGTGGTGTAATGTGGAGCAAAGAAGACGAAAAGCACGTATGCCACTACTCCACTTACAGGAAACCTTTAGAGGTCAGAATAGTGGGGGAAAGTGGTGGATGTGCCAGAGGTATTCAGGATGCTAGTTAAGTGTCTGCTCCTTTAACTGGGCATGGTGGTGCACACCTGCAGTCCCAGCACTCAGGAGGCTGAGGCAGGAGGATCATTGCAAGGTCGAGACCAGCCTGGGCTCCAAAGTGGGATTGAGACCAGCCTGCACTGCATAGCAAGACCCTCTCTCAAAAAAATATACCTTGATATAGGTAGTAGATACAGAGAGTGATGGTCCAGTCTCTACTTGGTACAGTTCTCCGTTTGGATGATATATTTTAATACTGTTTGTTATAATAATAATAATAATAATAATAATAAGCTGGATGTGGCAGCTCCTGCCTGTAATCTCAGAACTCTGGGAAGCTGAGGCAGAAGAATCCCAAATTTGAACCCAGGCTGGGCAACTTGAAGATTTTGTGAGAACCTGTCTCAAACTAAAAAATTAAAAAAGAGCTGGCATGTAGCTCAGTGTGAAATCTCTGGACTCAATCCCTAATATCACAAGTAATAATAATAAGGACACTTTCTCTGATATCAGAGAATTTGTAATCTACCTGCTAGGGCGACACTGCCCAAACTTGTTTGACTGTGTCTCTCTATCACTAAAACATCCAAGTATAAATATGTAATATAGTATTCGTAATATAGGTACAACAGAAGCAGCTATTTCTATTATCTAGAAATTAAATACATAAGCCACTAACCCAAGTATATTGTAACACACAAAATTAAGACTGTAAAAGAGTTATATTAAATATGTATCATGCACCAGTCGTGGTTCTGACATTATCTCTCAGCTCCACACTACATGTTTGGTATATTTGGGGAGCAGTGGTTTTGAGGGTCAGCTTCAGGGAGACGCTGGGAAGAAAAAGGAAGGTGATGTGGTGGAAAAGCCTCTGGGACGGTGGCTTTGGGGAAAATGAGCATCTCGGTCTCAGTTTCCCTTTGGCATGGAGAAAAACGTACCACAGAAGAAGGGGAGTAAAGGGCTTCTCTACCTCTCCCCAGTCCCCGATCTGCAATCTCGGCCAGACAGCCCAGCCAAGACTCTAGATTGTGTTAGAAATGATGTCCATTCGTGGCTGGCCCCAGAGATGCTGATGTGATGGATTTGGGGTGGGCCCCAGAGGTCCCTGTTTTTAACAGAATTCCCAGGGTATTCTGATATAGGTCAGATCTGACTTCAAAGGTCACCAAACTATGTCAGATTTTACTTGTACATAAAAGGACATTGTCGGCCAGCTGTGCTGTCGCATGCCTGTAATCCCAGCCCTTGGAGGCTGAGGCAGGAGGATTGCTGTCAGTCTGAGGCCAGTCTGGGTTACATAGTGAGTTCAAGGTAAGTATGAACTACATAGTGAGACCCTGCCTCAAAAAATCCAAAACCAAACAAAAAACAAAGGAAAAAAATTACAACAATTTTAACCATCTCTTTTTTCCCCTCTCCTTTGGTGCTAGGGACTGAACAATCCAGGGCCTTGTGCATTACTGAGCTATACTCCCAGCCCAGTTTTAACAGATTTAATTGGCTTTATTTTCAACTCTAGAATCAGGCATCATTGCATAGAACATAAATATTTCAATAAGCTGAGCAGGGGACAATGATTTTATTGAAATAAAAAATTTAAAGAAACCAAGAACATTGTTAGGCATGGTGGCATATGTCTATAATCTTAGCACGCTAGGAGGCTGAATCAGGAGGGTCTGAAGTTCAAACCCAGCCTCAGCCATTTAGTGATTTAGGAGACCCTGTTTCAAAACATGAAAAGTGTTGGGAAAAGAAGGTAGTAGATTGGTCATAGAAAAGTAACTGATTAGTTAGCATCAGGTAACTCTTTGTGTATGGATTCAGGCACAGAAAACCTCATTATTATCATGCTGGTTGAATCCCGGGGTCTGGGACTTTTGGCTGTTGTGTCTCTAATCTTGATTTCTGGGAAGGTCAGACAGACAGTTTAGCTGCAGGCTTGGTGATATGGAAGTTTGGCACGAGTGACCGCATTTAGATTTTTCGTCTGGTCAGCTGGGGCCCAGGGCAGGAGCTTAGTCCTAAGTAGTGGTCTCCTGGAATAGACAAATGAGGAAAGAAAACAGCTGGGGAAACAGGAGAGACAGACTATACAGTAAGGAAAAAGGAATGGGGATTGAAGACAGAGACAGGGGTGGGAAAGGGGTCGAGGGACAAGAAGACAGAGCCCAGTTTGGAGGAAAGTTCTCCAAGGTCTTAGGATCCCCTCCTCCTCCCAGATCCCAAGGGCACAGGAGATTCCAGCCCCACCCTGGTTCTCCAGTGACCGCTCAACGTGTTATTTGCAAAGGGTGCCTGAAGAAAAAGAAATGAGAAATGAGAAGGGCTTCAAAAAAAGAAGTAAGTTGTGGAACCAAAAATAACACTTAGAAATTGAAGTCTGGTGGGCTTCGGGCACAGCTCAGCGGCACCCTGACCCTCTGGCAAGTGCGAGGTTGTGAGTTTGGTTCCCGGTACCAAAAAAGGAAAAAAGAAAAAAAGAAATATAGCTGAGTGGCACAGCGCCTGTCTGGCAAACATGAGGTGCTGAGTTCGATTCCTGGTACCAATAAAGAAAAAGAAAAAAAGAAATTGAAGTCTGGGGCTGAGAGTGTGGCTCTGTATTACAGTGCTACCCTAGCAGGGTCAAAACCTTGGGCTCCATCCACTGCAAAGAGAGACACAGAGAGAGAGAAAAAGAGAGAGAGAGAAGGAAGGAGGAGGAGGGAGGGAGCGCTCTTGCCTCTGGGCTGTGGAGAAGGCTTCCTGCCAGCTCCTAGTCTGTTTCTCTGCTGGGGAAGGATGGAGACCAGACCCAGCGGGGAGCTGAGCAGAGACAGGCAAAGCCCAAGGAAGAGACAAAAAGTCCCCAGGCCAACTTAATGGCCACTATTAACATATCTGAAGCAGGGACAAATCTGTCCCAAGAAACCTCTCTCAAAAAGACTTCAAAAGATCTCCGGGTGTGCTGGTGCCAGTCCTAAGCCCAGGCTGAGGCAGATCACCGTGAGTTTGAGGCCAGTGTGGGCTACATCGTGAGTCCACGAGCAGCCTAAACTGCATAGTGAGACTCTCAAAAAAAAAGGCTTCGAAAGTTCATTGCAGGGGTGTATGGGAGCTGCCGCTCCTGTGTTGTCTCTCCTAGTGGTTCCTCTGGTCAGCGCCAGGCAGCCTCCTAGGAACACGCAGGCCCACGCGTGCACACAAAAGTGCCCGGTTTAGTCCAGTCTGTTGTCCTCGCCCCAGAGACTAGCCAGCTCCTAACCGCTTTCCGGACCCCTGTGGCGAAAGCCGGTGTTTTCATTCATAGGCGGTGCCCCTCTGTCAAAGCGTGAAAATAGCTTTTCAGTGTTCATTAAAAGTAGCTGAAGTGGACACCAGTTCCTGGGGACCCCTGAGCTTCCACAGACATGCCTAGGACGACCAGGCTGCAGGTTCTTGGGTTTCACTTTTGCAGAAAGGGGCTGGGTAACAAAGACCTAGGAACAGCCGATTCTTTCCCAGAACAAAACCCAGCGTCAGTCTCCATTCTTGGGAAGCCTAAAAATAAACTCAGAATTAATCACAACAGAAAAGGAACAGTCCCTTCGATGACTATAATTAGCCCTTCGTTTGTTAATGAAGGACAGGACAAATCGCTGCACCTCCCCAGCCTTGAACGCCTCATCTGCAGGGCAGGGGTGGCGCACCTGTTGCACGGTAGGATGTGACAGGCTGCCTGGGGGACGTGCTGGGTCAAGGGTAGGGCGCTGGAGGTGTCTGGGGCTCCCTGGGCTGGCACACAGCTGGGTTCAGACCAGAAGAAACTTCGGGAGTAGGATTGAAAAGCCAGAGGAGCCTGGGAGTCCCAGGCCTGGCATGGACGGAGATGGAGGGAGGGAAGGCCTGCTTTCTCTCTGGACTAAAAAACACTCTCCCTGGAGATGCTGGGCATAGCGCTGGGTGAAGAAACAGCACACAGGTTTCTCCCGCCCTTACCTACACCGCAGGATTTCCCTGTCAAAGCAGCTGCCAAGCCCTTCCGCAGTCACCTAAGGGGCAGAACCGGACAAGCAGCGACCACTCCTTGTGGGCCTGGAGACCTGGAGGGAGAGATTAGTAAGAACCTTGGAAACTGGACTTGGCGGGGTCTACCTGCAGTCCCAGCTGCTCAGGAGCATGAGGTATTAGGGTCGCGAATTCCAGCCCCTGAGTTCAGCCCCCAGAGCCACACACACACAAAGGAAGCAAACTTCCCGTAGCCTGCCTGCCGTGGCTGTGAACACCTTGGGGTTCAATAGCCTTGTCTGCAGCTGTCCAAAGTAGAGGATAACGATTCAGGAGACTTGTTAGAGGCCGATGTCCAGATACTCGAGGAACCCAGAACTCAGTGAGAACCGGGTCAAAGAAAGTTTGAAGAAGCAACTCGGGAAATGTGCACAGTGATGCTAACAGGGGAAGTGAACGGCAGGCTCTTGTGGGCTCTGCTTTTATTTATAGGCTTAAGAAGTACTAAAATAAGTATTTGCACCTGAGCTTCCTGCGTACACCTGATGCGTCTGAGAGAACGTGGGTCTCTAAGCGTATTCACTCACAGTTCTCAAGCAACTCTAACTGATTTTTTAAAATCTATTTTTCAGTACAGAATATATGGAACAAGGTACATTGACAGAAGGAAAAACACCTGCTGACAGTTTGGTACTAAGCTCTGGGAGGAAGGATAGTGATCAAGAATCAATTTATTATTATTATTATTATTATTATTAACAGGATCTCGTTGTATGTTCCGGGCTGGCCTTGAACTCACTCCATTGCCTGGTTTGTGGCTAGAATGACAGGTGTGCACAACCACCCTGAGCTGAGGAGAGTAATTTTTAAAACACCCCAAAATATAAGATGAATCGTAGCCAGGGCCATTTAGCATACATCAGGAGTTGCATAAGATACTGGGAAACTGGGCATGGTTGCCATGCTTTCAATCCCAGCACTCCGGAGGCTGAGGCAAGAGGATCACAAGTGAGAACCCAGATTGGGCAATGTAGTGATTTAGCAAGATTCTGTCTCAAACTTTAAGATAAAGAACAAATACTCGGGGATGGTAGTGGTTCGCACCTATAACCAGATTGGAGGAAACTGAGGGGGGAGGGTCGCCATGAGTTCAAGGCCAGCCCGGGCTACATAGTGAGTTCAAGGCCAGCCCGGGCTACATAGTGAGTTCAAGGCCAGCCCGGGCTACATAGTGAGTTCAAGGCCAGCCTGCACTGTATAGCAAGAGCCTGTCTCAAAGAAAACCAAAATAAATACATAAATACATACATAAAATAAATATCTACACAGCACACAGTATTTTTTTTAAAGGATCTTCATTCATAGGCTAAAAGGCTTCAAGTTATCAAGTGTTTGTAAGTAAAACATAAATTTAATTGTTTGGCAAATTCATTTGTTTGAGAGCAACTCATGTCCTAACTAAATTAAGTAAGATGACTGCCTAATATCAGTCACCTGGGTCAGGAGATGAGCATGGGGGTGGGGTGAGAGCAGAATTAACTTTCCTTTATGATCTTGGCATGAATTTATTAATTACAATGAATTTGTATTACTTTTGTAATCTAAAAAAGATTAAAAGGATTATTAAATACTCATAATAAGTAAGGGAATAATGAACATAGGTTTCACACTGATAGTCTTTCACTAGATTGTATTAGCAGATCAGGGTTCTTTATTCTTTACCGTCTTTCTTTCTTTCTTTCTTTCTTTCTTTCTTTCTTTCTTTCTTTTTGAGACAGGCTTTTGCTATATAATTGAGGCTGGCTTTGAACTCATTATGTATCACTATGTACCCCAGGCTGGCCTTGAATTTGTGAGAACCCTCCTGCCTCAGCCTCCTGAGTGCTGGGATTATGGGTGTGTGCCACCACGCCCAGCAGATCAGCAAGCTTCATGATGAGTCCCTCTGTCCACCACCTTGCCTTTACAGGACCTAGAGTTGCCCTGACGGAGCTGTTCAGGACCAGCTCAGGAGATTGCTATTAGGAGGTCTGGAGCATCTGCATTCTTTTCTGAAGTTCCCCATGTGATTTGGGCACACAGACCTGGCTGAGAAAGTTGGCCTAAGGTGATCTTTCCTGCACCCAATTACATACTATAATCACCTGGGGATTCCAGACTATCTGGGGCTGGAGCCAGGCGTGAGCATTTAAAAAACACCTCCACATGGTTTCAGTGTGTAGCCAGGTAGGGGAACCACTGGTGTGCGAATGATACAGTTCCCAGAAGCATTTCCCAGAGCAGAAAGTCACTTGGAGCCCAGAACTGACCACGTCATGGAGGTACATGCACCGAGCAGGGAGGGCAAAGATCCGCCCATGTGGAGGGCTCCGTGAGACCCTGGTTCTCCAGTGTTGGCCTTGCTGGCCTGGGCTCCACCGCCTCTGCCTTGGCGGATGAGACACCTGCTAAGCCCTACTGCCAGCCCCTTCTGTCTCCTGGGCAGCCCTGCCTTCGCATGTCTCCTCCATTTGGGAGCCGCATTCCCTGCCTGGGAGTGCGGCCTGGGACCCACCAGGGAGCACGTTGCCATGACGATAGTGGCATACTGTTCCCCAGCCCCCTTTGGCCAATGCCAAAGTCCTGTGAAACATCAGACAGAATTCACAGGGCTCTTCTGACTGCCTGGGCTTCTCCACAGGAAGACGAGGGAGATTTCTCCCTCTGTGTTGTGGGAAGATTGGACAAACTGGGGAAGAATGTCAACAAAAACAGAATTTCTTCGGATTATTGAGATACATAAAACCTTCTTCTTCTTCTTCTTCTTCTTCTTCTTCTTCTTCTTCTTCTTCTTCTTCTTCTTCTTCTTCTTCTTCTCTTCTTCTTCTTCTTTTTTGTCTATTTGAGACAGGGTCTTGTTATGCGGTTCAGAGTTGCCTTGAGCTCACTTTACTGTAGCCCAGGCTGGTTTTGAATTTGCAACAATCCTCCTGCCTCAGCCTCCCAAATGCTGGTGTTACAGCATTTGGTGGTGGTGCCACCATGCCCGGCACAAAAACCTACTTTCTTAGGGATGGGGTTATCTACTGTTATTGTCATGATGTTAGTTGAGAGGCAAATGCTTGAGGATGGCAGGAGAAATAATCCTTTTTCCCCTGTGGAGTATGAAGTGCTCTACCAGAGTTACATCTGCAGCCTAGTAATTGGGAGGCTGAGGCAGGAAGATCTCTGTGAGTTCGAGGCCAGCCTGGGCTACAAAGTGAGTTCAAGGCCAGTCTGAACTGCATAGTGAAACCCCGTCTCAAAAAGACACCTCCCCCAAAAAAGATTTTAAATTTAAATTTTAAATATAGTTGCCCAGGCTATACTTGCAGTCCTCCTGCCTCAGGCCCTCAGTAGAAGAAACAGTCATGTCTTCCGACAAAAGAAGCAAGAGCAGGTGGAAAAAAAAATTAATGTCAGCCCCACCAGGAGTGAGTGCTTTTTTTTGAGACTGGGTCTTGCTATGTTGCCCAGACTGACCCTGAAGTCCTGGGCTCCAGAGATCTTCCTGCCTCAGTTCCCTGACTAGCCGGACTAGAAAACTACAATTTAAGGAAGAGGAGGAGATGGAGAAGGCTGACAGGAAATTTGGCCATGGGGAGGAAAGGGCCTGGGGAAGAGAAGACTGAAGAAGGCTTTGTTACCTGTTTACTGTGGATCAGACTTTGCCAAAATGTAATGGCCTCAAACAACAATAAATATCTTACACGTTCAGGGGCAGGCGGGTGGTCAGGGATTCAGCAGCGGGTGGGCTGGGAACTTCTGGCTTTAGCTGGCTCACGAGGTTTGAGTGAACTCATCAGCCAGGCCGTAGTCATCAGAAAGCTAAACGGGGATTAGGGGGGCTGCTTCCCAAATGGGGTGCTCCCCTAGCTCTTGGATGCAGGCCTGGATTCCCTTTTTGTTTGTTTTTGGTACCAGGACTTGAACTCAGGGCCTCACGCTCACTAGGCAGGCGCCATGCTGCTGAGCTGCATGCCTGGCCTCAATTCCTTAACACATGAACTTGTCAGAAGACGGGCCAGGGGTCTTTGGTGGTGGGCTGCCCCCAGGAATAGTCCCAGAGCCAGCAGACAGAGCTGCCAAGTCTTCTATGACTGCTCTTTAGAAGTCACACCAGGAATGTCTGTGTCTTAATGGTTCCACAAGTCAGCTCTACACGGGGAATGCACAAGGGGGAAGGTGCCAGGGAATGAGCGGTGGTGGGAGCATCGTGGAGGTGGCTATGGCCACTTCAAGGAGAAAAGTCTAGCTGGGCGTGGTGTTGTAGGCCTATAATCCCAGCACTCTGGTGCCATAGAGAAGTAAAAAGTACAAAATGAACAGGTTTATTGGGTTGAGGACGTGGAAAGGAGCACACGACCCACAGCGGCTGGGCTGTCTCCTTCGACCAGATACAGAGAGGCCGAGGGTTGTATGTCCTCTGATTGAAGTGGCGCATGGGGCGGACATTGATGACATGTGAGGAACTGACTGGGATTCTCTGTGTGTGCAAACAGGAAGGGGAGTTGCAATCAGGGCTGAGGAAGAAGCAGGAAGTGGTAGGCGTTCCTGCTTTGGCCTTCCGCCCTGTTAGACCACCGCCATAATTGTACAGTAATTTGTAATAGGGCAAGAGCCTTTCATTGGAAGCAGGAAGATCACAAGTTTGAACCCATCCTGGGCGACTTAGTGACTTAGCAAGACCCTCTCTCAAAATAAAAAAATTTAAAAAAAGAGCTGGGGATGTAGCTCAGTATGAAGGCCCTGGGTTCCGTATTCAGTCCTGTGGTCCTAAAAATAGAGAGACAGGGTGAGAGACAGACAGACAGACAGACAGACAAGAGCTTTTCTCATTTATAAGATTTGCAAGTGTGTTTGTTCTTCCTTACTTTCTCATTGCTGGGACATAGTAGCTGACACTCACACATGAAAGTTTATTTTGGCTCACAGGGTCAGAAGCCCCCCTGTTTGCAGGGGTGGCTGTCCCTTATCAGCAGTGGCACATGGAAAGGGTGACTGAGAGATGCTCACGTCATGGCGGTCAGGAAGCACAGAGAGAAGGGGGGAACCAGGAAGGGAGAAGCCTTCCCGTCCTGCTCCCAGTGACCTGTCTCTTCCAACTGGACCCTACCGCCAACAGCAAGGCAGCCGTCACCTCCATAATTTAATCACCTTCCCAAAGCCTGGCCCGTGAGCACATGAGGCTTTAGGGGGCAATATTCTTGACCCAAGTTGTGACAATTGTGCAGAAGAGCAAATGGGGAATACAATGCAGCCCAAATATGCCAGGCTGGCATGTCCCTAGCCAAAGCAAGTGAGCACGCCTTTGTGTAATATGCCTGTCTACAAGAGGCCAGGCAGTGTTTCCATGTAGAAACACTTGTCTGCACGTTGGCTCAATTTATCAGGATATATTCATGC
Source organism: Dolichotis patagonum (assembly GCA_004027295.1). NCBI lineage: Eukaryota > Metazoa > Chordata > Mammalia > Rodentia > Caviidae > Dolichotis > Dolichotis patagonum. Next base: position 134,079 of record PVJX010001801.1, on the reverse strand, counting down.
AAAATGGAAAGAAAACCCAACTTTTTTTTTGTCTTTTTGAGACAGGGTCTCACTATGTAGTTCAGGCTGGCCGTGGGCTCCTTTTGTAGCCCAGGCTGGTCTTGAACTTGCAATGATCCTCCTGCCTCAGCCTCCCCAGTGCTGGGATTATAGGAGTGCGCCACCACACCTGGCTAGGAAACCCAACTTTTAAAAAAAGGGAAAAAACTATTGATTCATATGAAGGAAGGGTTCAGAGAGAAGCTTCAGGGTCAGCTGGGTCTAGAGTCTTACAGGATGTTGTGACCTTTCTCTCTCTTAACTCTTCCTTTCTGATTTGATGTTCCCATGTCAACGTTACCCTCCTAAAGCTCTCTTGTTACCATGGCGCCCAGTAGCTCTAGCCCTGCTGATGCTCAGATTCGGCTCAGGTATGGAGAGTCTCTCTGGAGGCTCTGGAATATTTCTGAGCCCAATTCTGTTTGACTCCTGTCTTCAAAATTGCCTGTGGCAGGGAGGGGATGAGCTATGCTGCCTAGTTTAGTCTGCAATCTATGGCCACTCCTAGAACATAGAGCTGACTCTTTTCCTCTTGCTTCTCCTCCTCTTCTCCTTTTCGGTGCTTGGATCAAACCCAGGGCCCTCTGTGTGCTGGGCGAGTGCTCTACCACCGAGCCAGACCTACTTCATCTAATCACTTTCCCAAAGGGATAGAGCCACAAAGGCAAAGGTCACAGTGGTCCACCACAGCCCGGGGTTGGGATTCTACTGCTGCTGGAGGCAGAGGGCTCATGCTAGACCCTTGGGGTGGACACTGGCCAGCAGAGGAGAGGCTGGAGCACTGTGTGGAGAGCACACGGATCTCCCGTGGCCACCTCCCTGGTGCAGTCAGAGCCCTTGCCTTCTTCCAGGTTAGTGGGGGACTCTTAGGTCAGAGGCATGTGATTCAAGCCTTTCACCATTAAAAAGTGGAATCTGGTTATCCAATAGCTTTTCTCAATTTAATCAAATACCATTTCTTCAAGAAATGGGCACATGGAGGTGCAAACCTGGGACTGGCTTTGAGAATTTAGCCATCAGTGTGTCTTAATCCCTTTTCTTCTGCTGCAACAGAATGCCTGAGTCTGGGTGATTTATGAAGGAAAGAGGTTTATTTAGCTCAGAGTCGGGAGGCCAGAAAGTCTAAGAGCCTGGTCCTCGCCTCTGGGGAGGGCCTTCTTGATATATCACGGACAGGGAATCACAGGGGAGAGCTTTTGTAACAAAGCCACCGCCATAACAACAGCTCCATCCTTCGTGCCTTTGATAAAAGAACTTAGTCAAGACACAGGCTACTGAGCAGAAATGGAGGTAGTTTACTGAGAAGCAGACAGAGATTTCCACCTCCAGAGAAGGCCAGCAAAGCCACAAGTGTGCATTTGTGCACACAAGATTTATTCTGGAGATTGGGAACTTTTGAGATGCAATGCTAATCCGCATCCTTTGAGGAGGTTACTTTGGGATTGCTAAGTGTCTTCCTCACTCCTGTCAGATGGTCAGTGTTCCCTCCAGGGCCTTCATCCTGTCAGAAATTTAGGAAAGAAGCCCGGCATGGTGGTGCACACCTGTAATCCCAGCACTCAGGAGGCTGAGGCAGGAGGATCGTTGCAAGTTCGAGACCAGCCTGGACTACAAAGTGAGATCAAGGCTAGCCTGAACTGCACAGTGAGACCCTGTCTCAAAACAAAAACAAAAACAAAAACACCTTAGAAAACAAATTTATAAAAGGTAAATTCTAACCTAAATCAGGTCTCGGTTCAAAAAGTCTTTGGAGGATGTGTTTCCATTCCTGGTGTCACTGGGTCACAGGCTGTGGTCACCAGGAATGCCCCATGTCTTACTCCAGAAACAGAGGCCCTGGGTGTTCGGGTCTGAGCCCTAATAAATTATTATAGATGTACTTTACACTGAGGTCTTTTCTTATTGCAACTGGCCAAGAGTGTTATTGAGACCCCTCCGTCCCTCAGGCCTGCTGGTGTCTAAGCAACGGCCTGACATCTCAGGATGGAAGTCGCTGCTCTGCTGTCTCCTGACTTCTTAGCAAGGGGCGTATTTTTCTCCAGGTGAAGGCTCTGTCAACTCTACCGCATCATCGTGTCTCAGCATTAGTACTTCTTTCCCCTTCTCTTGCATAGCAATTCCTGCTTACCTACGAATCCTTCTGCTCCAAGACAGAACAGGTCGTTTCTCAACGAAGCATGATTTAAGATTCTGCTAAATTCTGCTTTTTAAAATCTGGCTGTGAAATTTTGCAGGAGTGACGCCTTCTATTTTTAAAGGGGCTGATTCTTTCCTTCTTCTGATCAAGTGAAATTTGAACTTACCAGAGTAATTTTGACAGCCAGCTGCACCACGGATCCTTCCAAGTCTGTGTGGAGCTGCATCAGTGTTCCCTGTAGCGGGTATCACTTCTGTCCCTGATCTAGTGTTTTATTAGATAATTGTGGGGTATGCGGGAATAAGCATTTAAAATTATTTTAAATTGAATATTTGTTTTATATGCATCAAACCTATGATTCTATAAATGGTGCTGGGAGGATGAGGTGAAAGCACATAGTGACCTTAAATGTTTGTAAGCAAAAATGCTATTGGTTTGCAGATATAGTAGAAATCATGAAGGTGACTTTATTTCCAGGGGTTGCAGTAATAAAGTACCATAAACCTGATAGCTTAAAACAGCATACATTTATTCTCCGAGAGTTCTGATGGCCATAACTTCCAAATCAGTTTCACTGGGCTGAAATCAAGGTTTTGGGAGGTCTTCACTTCTTCCAAAGGCCCAGGGAGAGAATCTATCATCTGTCTCTTCTACTTCTCTAGAAGCAGCCAACACTCCTTGGCTTGTGACCCTATCATTCCAGCCTGTGCCTCAGTGGTTACGTTGCGTACTGCTCTCATATGTGTTAGGGTACACGTGATGGTATCTAGGACCCACCCCAATAACGTAGGATAGCCTCCCCATTTCAAGATCCTTAGCTTAATCGTATCTCCAAAGATCTCTCTCTTTCTCTCTGTCTCTCTCTGTAACATAGTCACAAGAATTAGCACATACATGTTTTGTAGAGGGCTGCTATTTAGCTTCTCAGAGTGGAAGTTCAAATAGAACAGAAAGGTTAAGAAAAAAAGATTTTAAACTGTGCATGATGGTGCATATCTATAATTTCAGTACTCTAGGAGGCTGGGGCAGGAGGATTATAAATTCAAGTTCAGCCTGGGCAGTTTTTTTACTTAATGAGATTCACTCTCAAAATAAAAATTGAAAAAAGAACTAAGGATGTAGCTCAGTGTGAAGGTTGTGGGTTCAATTCCATAGAGAGAGAGAGAGAGAGAGAGAGAGAGAGACAGAGAGATAGAGAGACAGAGACAGTCTTTGTGCTGACAGAATCAACATTCCTGAGAAGCTCCACAGACTATTATAGGATGGATTTTGCCCTTAGCTTCCGGCTCCATCTCCTTGGAGGTGCTGGAGGGTGAGGTGGAGGGGAACATGGGCCGCCAGGCTGTCCTTGTTTTTGCAGAAACACTTGTGAGAGGGACCCTGGACCCTTGACCAGAACTCGGCATCCTTAGTCAGGATTTGATTCTCTGATACCTAAGTTGGTGAGACATCCATTTTGGAGAACACAGATTTTTAAATTGCCAGAGATCAAATGAGCACTGTTTTACCCCACGCAGATGGCCACCTTGGGGCTCGTCTCAGATTCCCCCTGTACTTATTTAAATTGCTTTTGAAATGTTAATCACTGCATGTTAATAAACAAAGTAATTATTCTTGATGCTTCGTATGGGTTTCATTTATTAAAGGGAGCTGAACTGATTCACGGTTTCAGGAGGAAACATGAGATCTATAAGCAGGCTAATGTGCTCTTCTTATGAAATTAAGAAGACATTTTCCTGTTGCATAACCAGTAAATTAGAAATGGGATTAGCGCCTTCAGGGAGGTGCTGGAGGAACTTCTTACTGGATCTGACGAGTGCGAGTGCGTTCACACCACACCGAGAGCTTTCTGTTGGAAGTCTTCCTGCGAGGCGGGTTCATCACGGAGCTCATGTCATTTGGCAAGTTGCATGGAAGTGTGCGAATGTAGCTGGTGGCGGGGAGAAACCCAATCAGGTGTTGCGAGCAGCTTGATGCGACCCGGGCCTGCTCCCTGCCCCAGCCCCGCCTGCCCGCGCACATCCGCCTGGGTCCCTGTGGTCCTCACGTCTGGGCACCAGAGAGCTGTGTCTCCTTGGGTCCCTCAGACAAGAGCAGAGCAGGCGGGGCCAGAAACCAGCAGGAGGGGCGAGACGGGTGCAGCTGTAAGGGAAGCTACAGGACTGGCAGCACCTCAGACTTTTGGAGCCCCCTGTGGCCCAGCGACTCCCCTTTGGTGCGCTCTTCCTGGGCCTCCTGGTGTGACAGATGCTACGTCTGCTCTTTGCCAAAGGGCATCCTCATCTGGCTTCCTGCTCCTACGTCCTCCCAGTCTCAGTCTTCTCACCAAACAGGGTCCCTTTAGATAAGAGAGGTGCTATCAGAGAAAGATGGAGGGAGGGCCCCATTTCTGAGTTGGCATCAGCTGTCAAACGCAGGGTGACCACAGGAGGGAGGAAGGACAAAGCCACTGGAGCTTGGGCACAGGGGTTGGGGAGAGGCAAGGATTCCAGCGAGACATAACCAGGGGACACCTTGCTGATTTGGTTCACAGAGCTTCCCTAGGGACGGAGAGAAACAGCAGAGAAAGCCTCGAGATGGGCTCGGTGCACAGGCCCGCAATCCCGGTCTCTCGGGGGGCCCAGGCAGGAGGAGACAAGGTGGGCGTGTGGCCCAGTGCTGTAGCATTTGTCTAACATGAGAACAGCAGCCCTTGAGTAACACGCACACACGCACACGCACACGCACATGCACACACATGCACGCATTTCCTTCTGTGCCAGTCTACCAGTGATTCTGGGCTTTTATGATTTAGTTAGGCATTCACCCTTGGGCAGAGCCCTGGAGTAGACGGACATAGGTTTTGGCATTAGGCAGCTCTGGGTTTGAATCAAATCTTGTCACCTGCAATTATATGACCTTGGGATTATCACTTCTCCAAGTCTGTAGTCCTTGTCTACAAAAGCGGAGACGCCATCTGCCTTTTAGGTTGTCAGTATCACAGACGGAGGAATACTAGGCTGGGTCTCAGCTTCCTGAGCTTCCTGAGAAATGCCGGTGAACTCAGGTCCTTGGTACTGAGCTTCATGCTCTGAAGTTTTATCTTGAGACAGGGTCTTTCTGTGTTTCCCTGGCTGGTCTTGGACTTGTGTTCTTCCTACCTCACCCTCCTGAGCAGTTGGGATTATAGGAATGGTCCACCATGCCAAGTTGGTTGATTGACTGATGCTCTTTTTGAGACAGGGTCTCACTGTGCAGTTCAGGCTGGCCTTGAACTCACTTTATAGCCCAGGCTGGTTTTGAACTCAGAATGATCCTCCTGCCTCAGCCTCCCGAGTGCTGGGATTACAAGCATGTGCCACCACACCCAGTTTAGACCGAGTAATTTATAAGCAACAGAAATTTATTTCTTGCAGTATGGGAGGCCGGGAACCCTAAAACCAAGGTGCTAGCAGATTTAATGTCAGACAAGGGCTTGGCTCCTCCTAAACGGCACCTTCTATGTGTCCTCACATGCTGGAGGGTCGGGGAATCTTCAGCTTCTTTTAGAAGGATCCTAACCCCATTCGTGAGAGCACAGCCCTCCCCATCCAATCACTTGCTGAAGGCCCACCAGTCTGACTTCCTAACATGGATTTAGGGTCCTCAGCTTCCCACAGGCCGGATTCCCAAGTCCCTCAGTGGTTGGCAAACTAGTGTGCTCTGAGAGGTTTGTGACAAATATACGCAACTCCTCTAGCACAGGAGCTTTAGGTCATAACCTGGGCTTCTTGATCTCTCTTTTCCTTCCTTGGCCTTGCTCTCTTATTGCTTTGCTCTTTCTTTCTTTCTTTCTTTCTTTCTTTCTTTCTTTCTTTCTTTCTTTCTTTCCTCTCTTTCTCTAAATAGGCTATTGCTGTATAGTTCAGGCTGACTTTAAACTCAAGTGCCTCCTGCTTCTGCCTCCCCAGTGCTGGGATTTCCTGCTTGGCTGTTGCCCCTGGACGCTGCTCAAGGGAACCAGGGCACCAAAGGTGTGAGAGGCAGGAATACACCCAGCACGATTCCAATATCTGGCTGTCCCACGAGAAGTTCAAGGACACTTTACTGTGTGGACCTGAGAGCCTTGGGTCTCTCTGCCTGTCACCAGATGCGCCTCCTCTTGGCTCTTGGGAAGGTCGCTTCAGGTGTGGCTCGGTGACATGGAAGGTGACCGGGTTTGAGCTCCTCCTGGTGGCCCAGGCTGGACTTAGGGGCCAGCAGGGCTGTGGCTCTCCTACCTTCCTCTCCACTCCAGGTCCTGAGCCTGTTCTCCAACTCGGGTCACTGCTCCTGTACACAAGGCCAGAGGCCACAAAGTGGAGATCTGCGGCCTCTGATTTATTTGATCAGATAAATGTTAAAGAAAATTATATTATGTGCTGTCTTAGTTACTTTTCTTGTTGCTGAGACAAAATACCCAACACCCAAAATAAAAGGAGGAGAGTTTTACTCAGTTCAGTTTGTGGAGGTTTCAGTCCAAAGCCAGCTGGCTCCAAGGCAGGGTGGTGCATGGCAGAGGGGCAACAGTTTATGGCCGCAGAAAACAGCAAAAGCAACAAAGGAGAGCAAGACAGGCCTCCTTCTGTTCCTAATATCATATCCAGTCTACCGGGATTAGGGTGGTGCCGACCCAATCAGTGGACTGATTCAGCAATCCCCCACCCTTAATCCCAGCATCCTTAGTCCCAGTTTTGCAATTAGGAATCATTCACAGGCTCTAGATTCAACCACTTCCAAAAAGTCTGCCCCCCATAACTGCATGAGGCTTTGGGGGAACATCTAGATACAAACTATAACACGTGCCAATACATACATATCCAATTTGCTATAAAAATCTAAATATGTAATTTCATTGCTTTGCCTTTTGGCTTAGACCAAGTGCAGATACATGAATTCTCTTGAAATCGGGATCTTTGGCAACACTGAGTTCTGAGCTCCTGCATGGCTGCAATTAGCCAGAGCAGTTCACAGAAACAGGGAGAAACCCTGCCCTATATGCTATGGTTTGTGGGGGGAGCAGACACTTGGAGTCAAGGGGGTACATGCAGGGGCTGAGGCAAATCAGAGCACACAGATTGTGTGGGGCCTGATAAGCCACCTGAAGGACCCTGGCTGGTGTTTTGATTGGTTTTGCTTTTTTCCCCTGGTGCTGGGATAGGACCCAGGGCCTCACTCACACGAGGCCAACTCTACCACTGAGCTCCTACCCTACCCTCATTTTGAGATAAGGTTTCCGTAAATTGTCCAGACTGGCCTTGAACTTGTAGCCTTCCTGACTCGGTCTCCCTAGTAGCTGGAATTGCAAGCATTTACTATGGTTCCCAGCTAGGATGTCAGCTTTTACACCACGTGCGTGGGTTTGGAAGGAGCCAGAGTCCTGCTTTTACTCACTGTGTAGCTGGTACAGCGCAGAGGTAGAGGCAGAGGCAGAGGCAGAGGGGCCCGTTTGGAAGCCGTTCTCAGGTGAGAGATGAGAGTGCCGGGACAAGGGTGCTGTCAGTAGAGATGTTTAGAAGTGTTTGGTGCCACATAGAGTTAGCTCTTGTTAGGAAGCACAATTGTCCCTTCTCCACTGCCCTAACTCTGCTCAGCTTGGAAAGAGGGTCCCGGGTTGGACCCCTCAGCCACAGACTGAGCCATCGTCATTGGGGTTACCTCCACTCAGGGTGCTGTCTGTGGGACTAAGGATCAGTCCTGGTGAGGGATGTGGGCCATCTGAAGGACACAGGATGTTTTGGTTTGGATGTTTTATTTTGCTTTTCCCTTAGTGCTAAGGATAGGGACTGTGGATATTAGTTCTGTCCCCTCAACATTTAGAGGAGAAGCAAACGCTGCGTCTCAGTGGACTGACAGAGGAGCTCATGATCTTGTTAAACAAGGCCTCTCATTCCATCCCATCAATGAGCCCAGTTCTCAAAGGCTGCTAGAATGTTCTCTGCACTGTTCCCTTTACTTAGCATACAGTTGGCTATTTTCTTTTTTTAAAAAAAATTTTATTTTAAAGATCGTAAAATCTAACAAAAGAAAACAAAACAAAGCCAATCAAAAGAATGCAGCAAAACTGGTACAGAATTTCGAAGCAGTATAACAGGAAAACAACAATAGCTACCATAGTATATCTTGTTATCTTCACAATAGTTGTCCATTCCATCAGTATAGAAAAATCAGACCAAAACCAAAACACAATAAAACCAACTAAAACAGAATACTGAATAAAGCAAAACAAGCAGAACAAAGCAAAACAGTGAAAACAATATTTGCTTTCCCAGAGAAGACAGAAGGAAATCCCCCACATTTGCTATATTGCACACTGTCATCCTCAGTGCGTTTCACTTGTGTGTGAGGTATTTGGTCCTTTTCCCCAAATGCCTGTCTTTTACTGACCTCCCAAGAGATGCTCAGACCTCTGGCCCCAAGTCAGCGTAATCAACCCAACAATACAAGCATTTAGTTGCTGTATGGGCCTTAGTTGCTGTCAGCTCAGCCTGTGCTCTGAACCATCCAGTTGCTCATGGGGTGGGGGAAGAGAGGGTGCCGTACTGGAGGTGGGGGGGGGACACACGGATGGTGCTTGTTCCCAGCCCGCCCCGTAGGCTCAGGGGAGGCGCTATCTGACTTTTCTCTCCCTGTAACCTGTGCAGCTTGCTCGATTTACCAGAAAGGCCGGCGGGTTGATTTCTTGGTTGGTCCACCTTCCGTTGGCTATTTTCTTGCCCATGAGGGACACATTTTTCATATCCCTCAGTGAATTCCTGAAACCACGGAGTGTATGGAACCCTACATATTATGCTTTTTCTTATTTGTGTTCCGCTTGGCCTTGGCACGAGGAATCACGTCCAGGGCCTTGGGTGTGCCAAGCACATGCTCTACCACTGACGTCTGCCACTGGCCTTGCACCTCTGGAGCACAGCCCTTGGCCGCCTAGGCGACCGGTGTGTTTTCCTGTCAAATCAGGGACTTTAGCTTGTGCTTTGGGCCACTATGGTGTAAAATGAAGGTCAGCTGAGCTTAAGCACTGCGATGCTGGGACAGTAGGACTGAGTGTTGCTGGGCTGAGACACAGGACAGAGGGAGCCCCGCCCGGTGAAGATGCGCTGGAGGAAGAGAGGGTTCTCGTGCGGGTGTAGGACAGCTGAGATTTTATCATGTTCCTCAGAACAGTGCATAATTCAAACCTTATGAATTTGTTTTTAAATTTCTGAACTGTTTATTACTTATTCTATTAATTCTTATTAAATGGAATTTTCCATTTAATATTTCCAGACTGGGGTTGACCGTGGAAAATTGAACCCGCAGAGAGTGAAGCCGTGGGTCAGCGCTGTGCCCTCCTCCTGGCAAACTCTGTTCTCAGCTTAGCCCGGCCTCTTTCCAGGGCTCCGGGGGCATTTGCTGGTGGCAGCTGCTGCCATCTCACGCAGCACTGGGGCTGGGTGCAAGCTCTCGGGTGATGCAAGTGTAGGGGTGACTTGGGAGAATCTCAGCTCCTGCACCCTGGAGCTTCCCACACCGCACCCCAGTGCTGACCCGACCTGAACCTCATTCCTGGGCGCCCTCCGAGCTCACCTGCAGGGGGCGCCAGCTGCTGCCATTCCCTGGGATGCCCGCCTGCCCCATTTCCCCGAGCAGCGTTAACAGCTTCCCTCCCCAGCCTCCTTTCCCCTCAGTATTCCTTCCGGTGGCCCAGAGTGGCTTTTCCTGTCCCAGCCATGTGACCCATCATGAGTGTGAGCCTCCACGCTGGCTGTCTTTGCTGGCACGCAGCGTCTGCCCCGCAGCGTCCCACGCGCGCCACCATTTGCCCCCAGGCTCCTTCATCCTCCCACGGTGCCTGTGCCTCACACGTGGCCCTTAATCCCCCTCCTCCAGTGGGCTCCTCAGGGACACTTCCTCTGGTCCTGCCCACCCCACATGGGATCTGCTCTATGCCCTATTTTATATTCACCTAGAAACACATGGCTTTTTTCCCTTTCCTACAATTTGTCCCCAGATCTTTCTCTTTCTTTCTTTCTTTCTTTCTTTCTTTCTTTCTTTCTTTCTTTCTTTCTTTCTTTCTTTCTTTCTTTCTTTCCTTCTTCTTCTTCTTCTTCTTCTTCTTCTTCTTCTTCTTCTTCCTTCTTCCTTCTTCTTTCTTCTTTCTTCTTCTTTCAGTTTTCTGAGACAGGGTGATAGTCCAGGCTGGCCTTGAACCCTTGAACTCACTATGTAGCCCAGGCTGACTGTGACTTTGCAGCAGTCCTCCTGCCTCAGCCTCCTAAATGCTGGGATTATAGGCCCATACTGTCATGCCTGGCCCTGAGGGTGGCAGTCTTACCCACTAGTGTCCCCTGTGCCTGACAGCCAGGAGTGCCTGGCACTAGCATGTGCCCCATGAGCAGTCTGTGGAATGGATGACTCTCAGGGACCAGAGAAATAATTTGTTGTGCAATACTGCATAAAGCAGTTTTGTAGCATTTGCTAAGTGTCAGGTGCTTTGAGAGGGGTAAAAAGTAAATAACCAATAACTAGATAGAAAGGGTCCCTAAGGCACATCAATCCTGTGCCATGTTCCCTTGATTCCCTTGTACAGCCTCAACACTCTACTCCTCGAAAGGCAAAGTCCTTCTTTCCTTCTTTTGGGATGAGATGAGCGCTTTCACCTGTGTGACCCACACAGTATCGCAGAAAAGTCCTAACCAGCCACACAGCTGCCACCTTAGCCTGGAAGGCTCTTGCCACGTAAACAGTCATCTGGCCCATGAGGCCACAGTGCTGGAGGAAGCCTGGACTCCCCTGCCCGGAGACGCCCCGAAACAACTTGCAGAAAGGTGCCTGGCCGCCCACCAGCTGCTCCTGCAATGCTCTGATTGCAATTGCATAAAACCTTGCCCAGAATTCTCAGCCACAGAATTCCTGACCGGGAGAAACAGTGAGAGACAAGAACAAAACTGTTACTCTTGTAAGGTACTGGATTTTGGGGGTGATTAGTAACAAAGCGCTTAATAACTAGAATAGCCTTTGAATACAAGCAACTCAAAATCCAGTTGAAAAGTCAAGAAGAGATTGCATTTAACCAAGTTTCTTAGGGTCTACAGTCTCTGGGTGGAAAAGGCTCCAGCTGAAAGGTCTTAACGGTGTAAGTTTACTGTCCACCTCTTCTTCCTATCCCTACTTCTATCGCTATCTCTCTCCCTACCCCTAGCTCTATCTCTATCTCTAATTCTATCCCTACATCTATCCCTATGCCTAACTCTGTCTGTATCCCTATCCCTATCCCTATCCCTATCCCTATCCCTATCCCTATCCCTATCCCTACCCCATCCCTATCCCTATCCCTATCCCTACTCCTATCCCTACCCCTATCCTTACCCCTATCCCTATCCTTATCCGTATCCCTACTCCTATCCCTACCCCTATTCTGCATCTTGCTTTGACTTTTCAAGGCCTCAATTCCCATCACAACTCCGCCATTCATGGCAGGGCCGAGACTTTTTCAAACTCAACCTGTTAAGCTTTAATTTTTGTTTTTTGAGGCAAACTCTCATCGTGTGGTTTAGCCTGGCCTTGTACTCACTATGTAGTTCAGGATGCCCTTGAACTAACCACAACCCTCCTGTTTCAGCCTCTAGAGTGCTGGGATTACAGGCATGTACCTCTCCACCTGGCCCAGAGCTTTGAATTAGCAAGTTACCTGGTCTCCCCAGTTTCACGGTGGATACACTGAAGAGAGCAGTCAAGGATGTTCAGACCACAGATTCCTGATCCTGGTTCCTGGATCCTGGCAACAGCTGTCACATAAATTTTCTAGCCAGAGACACATCTGCATAATTAAACCAAAGATATCACAGACTCAGACACACGCAAAGAGAACTGGGCTGAGAGAAGGGTGCTATTCATCTAAATTTCATCATAAATTCAAGTTGAAAGATTGAAAAGAAACAAAACGTGGATACTTCCCAAGCCCAGCAGCTGGACCTCTCACTGAAACCCCCAAATCACTGCAGCTCCACTCAACATCTGGGAGAGAATAAAAAATAATAACGATTTAACAAGAACAGATGCTGGGTAATTACCAATTGGAGCACAGATCGGGAATGTAAATTTTCTGAGTGCCTAAAGACAGAAATATACATTGGCGCATGGGTCTTAGGGCTGTGAAATTCACCCAGCTGCAGCCTCCCTTCTCTTTCATTCTGACTAATATTTCGTTAGCCAGCGTACTTTCTAAGTGGTGAACAAATTGCGTTCAGGTTGACATGACCTGAATTAGGTTACTGAATTTTTTCCTTCGACATCAGCAGTGGAATAATATTTGCAAGAATTTTAATACTGAAAAACAGCATCAAAGAACATTGGGAGGAATACTGTATAATTTATTTTTTAAGGCAGTCTTGCTGTGCTGCTCAGGTTGGTCACAAAGTCCTGGGTTCGAGCAATCCTCCTAGTTCAGCCTTCCAAGTAGCTGGGACTACAGGAGCAACGTGTACCACCATGCCCAGCTAAAAATTTAGAGATGAATTTAAGATCTGGGCTTAAGTCCTCTCTCTTCTATGTATTGTGTGAGACTAGATACTGTTTAGTCTGCAAAATTTAGGAAGAAATCTGGAAATAGAGATGAAACCTACCTTGCAGAGTTTTTTTTTTAAATGAGAATTATATTAAGTATTATAACTCCAAAAGTCCAGCCACATTGGTTTCCTCTTCTTCATCTTTTCCTCTTATAATACTGTGTCACTCAGGGGTTTATATTTAATTAATTAATTAATGATTTTTGGTACCAGGGATCAAACTCAAGACCTCATGTTTGCCAGGCAGGCACTTATGCCACTGAACTAAATCTCCAGCCTCAGGGATTTATATTTATAAGGACTTTTTTTAGACAGGTCTCACTATGCAGTTCAGGCTGGCCTTGAACTCACTTTGTAACCCAGGCTAGTCTGAAACTCACAGTGATCCTCCTGCCTCAGCCTTGTAAGTGCTGGGAGTTATAACGATTCTTTAGTTTATTATGTTACTTAAGATACTTGGTTGTAAATAACAGAAGTGAGACTTTCGTCTGCTTTAAATGAAAAGTCCTAGTTATGGGAAGGTAAGAGGTACGTGGTACCATGGTAGGATCAATGATACTGGTGATCGATACCATCAAAGCACTACATCTAAATCTGGGCAAACCACTCGGCTCTTCCTCATGGTGACAAGATAGCTGTTTCAGCTCCACGTATCACATCTTCACACCAGAGTATCCAAAGCATGGAGTTTTTTTCTCTTTTTATCAAAGAGGAAGTGTTTCTGGGTACACACAGATTTCCCTGTATCTGTACTTACATGGGCCCTGATAATTTTTGTGTGGGCAGGAGCCAGGGGAATGGATATCTGGCCTTTCTCAAAGCTGGCATTGAGAGCTACCTTTAGCAGCCTGGAGGGCGGGCAGGGTAGAAGAGTGACTTTGTGCAGGAAGCTCACTGTCGCGTGTGCGAGCAGGTCTACCATAGCAGAACCATTAGTTAGTGGAGGTGGCACTTACCAAGCACTTACTGTATGTCCGGCATTTCTTGGTCACTTACGTGCTTTATCTCATGTCACTCTATCAAAGATTCAAAGATGACATGCTGTCATCGATATAGGGGCACAAAACTTCCTGACCTACCATATGTCCGGTGCAAGTTCGTGTTCTCTAAAATCGAAGAATGAATTTTAGGAACAATGGAGGTTAAGAGCACAAATATTTCTTGAGAGAAAGAAAGCTTCTGTCTGAAGAGAGACAGAAGGGGTCCCGAGTGGGTTGCCCAAAATTCTGTCTTTTCTAGGGATTTTTATAAAGTAAAACCATGAGGTGAGGCGGGTCTGAATTGGGGAAAACTGGGAACTCATGAGGCAGATGGGCATGAGGTGGGACAGACTATGGTTAAGCAATCAGATTAATTGTGCAGGTAGGAGTGACGAAATCAGGGACAAATGGGGAAGTGAGCCACGTAGCAAGGGAACATTCTTTGTGGGTCAGTGACTCTTCCTGTAGGGGGCTGGGACGGTGACTCCTGGCTTCTCAAGGTGATTCATACCTAATTCCTAACGTGTATACTTAAGAGTGTGGCTGCATTTGTTTTACATTCTGGTTTGAGATCTGGCCCACAGCAAGAGGTGTGTGTCTCCTCCAAGGTGACAAGACCTCTGGTCCTCCGTGCCAGCTTCCTTGAAGGCCTCGCCCTGTCTGACTGCCTATAATATTTCTAACTAGCTCAGCTGCCTGTAACACGATCATCCTTGTATCCAGACAAGGAAACTGAGGCACAGAGAGGTTTAGACCCTTGCCCAAGTTCACATAACTAGTGAGTTGGGGTCCAGATTCCTGAGTGTGAGTCAGAGAAGGTCACATCTTCAAAGCAGAACAAAGGTAGAGCTCACGTCACTTCTAAGGCCTCATTTGTTCTGATTCTCATCTTGGAGCCCCACGGGTCCACTTCCTTTCCACCTGCCTCAGTGAGGACTCTGTTTGTGAAGCATTAAATCAGGTCACGAGATCCCCTCGACTTGCCAGATCTTTTGTGTTCAACTGTGGTGGTGGATGGGGAGCGACTCTCCTGGTCAGGTTTTCCTGGCCCAGTGACTGGTCCCGTCCTAGGGTTGATTTGCACCTGTGTCCCACACTGGGCTCTGAGACTTCCCAGAGAAGGAGATGGAACTGGGGCTGCAGCTGGGGTAAACTAAGCCCTGGGGTTCTTGGGAGCTGAGTAGGAGGCAGAAGAAGCCCCCTAACCTCAGACCATGGGGCCCTTGGTGGAGAACTTGATCCCAGCAGAAGGGCTGGACTCAACCACAGGGCCTGGAGGTTGGGGGCTCTGACTTGAGCCTGTGCCCCGGGAACAGCAGTCCTACTCCGCATGACCCCAGGGTCCGGGGAGCTGGACAGTGAAGAGGGGGAGCTCTTTCCAAGCCACTCTGGAGAACAACCTCCTCGCTGCCCCCCAAGGCAGAGCGGCAGCTCTGGGGCTGGAGCTAGGGAGGGGCTGGTGTGCACTGGTCTCTGGGAACCTGGGGTCAAGCAGTCAAGCAGTCCAGGACGAGGGCTCTTGGTGACCTTGTGGCGTGTGCCAGGCACTGCCTGCGAAGCCGCACCCTGTCCTCCATGGATTTACTGACAGGTGAGAAGGAAATTAGAGACAGCATGGTGAGCTCCAGAGACGGGAAGTTTAGGGCGCTGAGAGCGCCCCCAGGAGAGCTTCCTCTGGTGCAGGGGTTCCGGAGGCACCCAGGAAACTTCTTATTGGCTCACGCCCAACTTCTTTTCTTCAGCGTGGTGCTGAGGCAGAACCCTGGGGCACTCCACCACTGATATACATTCCTACTCCTGCCGCCCATTTAAAAATTTTTGAGGGCAGGGATATAGTTCAGCGGCACAACGCCTGCCTGGTAAGCCTGAGATTGAGTTTGATTTCTGGTACCAAAAAAAGAAAAAACAAATTGAGACAAGGTCTCACTCAGTTGCTTAAGCAGGGCCTGGAATTGAGACCTTTATCCTCATCCTCTCTGCCCAGCCGCCACACCTAACCTCTTGTCTTGCTCACTGTATTCTGCTGGCTTCTGCTTCCCTAGAGTGCTCCAGCCTGCAGTGGGCAACTGAGATGTCACCAGGAAACAATATTTTCAACCTTTCTATTTTTCTGCTGTCACTCCCCCTACCCAGTGAATTTTTAATATGGCAAATATACTGCATACCTGTTTATATATCACACCTATACCTGCACACATATGACAGTCGTGTCTGTGCTTCATTCCCCCAATGAGTAAGATGCGTCACCTCTCAAGGACCAATTTCTGCCCCCTTGTTGGTGATATCAGCCCTTGCGGAGAACGTATTTCTGAGAAGAATAAGCCCATTTTCTCCTGTTCAGCAACTTAATTGTCCATGGCTGTTGGCTTAGTCTGTTCCTGCTGCTATAATAGTCCCACAGCCGGGGTCATTTATAAATAATTGATATGTGTTTCTCACAGTTCTGGGGCCCGAGCAGTCCAAGATCAAGATGTCAGCAGATTCAGTATCTGTTGAGGGCTGTTCTCTTCTTTGAAGATGGTGTTTCTTGTGTCCTTATGAACGCAGCAAAAGGGGACAAGAAAGGGACAATCAGGCACCCGAAAGCCCTTTTCTAATGGCACTAATCCTCTTACAAGGGATTAGAAAGGTGTAGCCCTCCTGACCCAGTCACCTACCAAAGCTGCACCTCTTAATACCATCACCTTGGGGATTAAATCTCAGAGCTGAACTGTGTGTGAGGGACAGAAACATTCCAAACCCAGCAGCTATGTTCTCATGCAGCTTTGTGCTAAGCTATTAAGCCAGTCTCGGGGAGTATCTGATTGGCCTTTGCCGCGTCTTGAATCCCCTAAAGACCCACACGCAAAGGCATGCTCCACAGTATGGTGGCACTTCTAAGAAGTAGGCTCGAGCCCACGGTGTTCCCTCTTGCACAGTGGCTGTCCCCCTGCTGTAGGGTGTGCTTCTTCTCCTGCTTTTACCTGGCCCGCGCTTGCTCTGCAGAGCCTGTTGCTTTTCCTACCTTAAAAAAAGAAAAGGGAAAACAAAGCGGCCTCTAAGGCGGGCGAGGTGGTGCACACCTGTAATCCAGCACTTGGGCGGCTGAGGGAGGCGGATCGTGAGGGCAGCCAGGGGTTCAGAGCAAGACCTTGCCTCACCTTCCCACTCTCCCCCAAAGAAGAGGGACCCGGTAGGAGGTGCCTCCAAAGTGGATGGCACCCTGCTTGCCCCTTGCTGAGTCATTAGATTGCCCAGTCTGGCCTCCATTTGCAGTCTGCCTGCCTCAGTCTCCTGAGTAGATGGAATTATCGGTGTGCGCCACAAAACCCAGTGAACTTTTCTTTTTTTCTAAATTCCAGTACTGGGGGTTCAACCCGGGGCCTTTTCACTGGTGCTTAAACCTAGTCCTTTTTATTTTTTACTTTGATCCAGAATCTCACTAAGTTGCCAGGTTGCCCGGGCTGAGCTCGAACTTGTGACCTTCCTGTTCTAGGTGTGTATGTCGTGCCCCATTAGCCATGTTTCTCTCTAAGGTTCTGCCATAGGCATTTCACTGTGAGCAACACAAAACAGTCCCTTCGCCCTGGTGGCCCTGGAGGTGTAATGTTGAGCGGCCAGCCCGGTGAAGGCCCGGATATGGAGCCCACTGGCGAGGGCGCGTAGGTCAGTGGCTGTTTCTGTCACCTACTAGTCCAGAACAACAACGTGGACATTGTGGTACCCACATTATCTCCCAGCGTCTGCGGGTCAGGAGTCTTAGGGAGGTGCCGCTGGTTGTGGGGGTTCAGGATGTCTCATAGGCTGCTGTGGGAGTGAAGAGAGAAAGAGGGAGAGAGAGAAAGACAGAGAGAGAGAGAGAATCTTCATCTTCAGAAATGGGATTTTTAGGGAAGCTTACACAGGGCTCAAATGAAACCTCTTGTAATCCCAGGATCACTGGGACCCATTTCAGCAGCTGCCTGCTGCAGTGGTCAAGCTGAAACAGCGACGCATACAGGTCACAAATGTCAGGCCATTAGCGGTCCAGGTTGAGTGGGCAGTGAACAGCAGTGGGCCTGTCGCTAAGGCGAAACCGTGGCTGGGACCAGGAGGGCAGCATGGAATTAGGGGACTGGAGAGTCACAATTCTAAGCGAGACACTGAGTTGAGTCAAGAAGGACGCCCAGGATCCTGGTGTTACAGGCAGCTGAGCCAGTTAGAAATATTATAGGCAGTCAGACAGGGCTGGGCCCTCCAGGAAGCTGGCACAGGGGACCAGATGTCTGATGACCTTGGAGGAGACCCACACCTCTTGCTGCGGCCCAGATCACAAAACAAATTCGAGCACACCCTTAAGTATAATCCTTAGAGATTAAATCTGGATCATCTTACGCCCACTTTGCAAATTCCCATTTTCCCCACCTTTCAGCCATCTAGTATCACGATTTTGCCCTATAAAAGTCCCTGGAAAATACAGTCTTTGGCAACCCACTCGGGACCCCTTCTGTCTCTCTCAAGACGGCAGCTTTCTTTCTCTCAATAAAAATATTCTACTCTTCACCTCTGTTGTTCCTAAAATTCATTCTTCGATTTTAGAGAACGCGAACTCAGACATAGTAGGTCGGGAGCTTCATTCTCCTATATCACTGGGAGCCATCGCAGGCAGCTGGGAGGGGTTAGGACAGCAGGAAAATTCCAAAACCAGGCAAGAAGAGCCCCAGCCCGGGAGCTTCTGACAGCCCGGCTCCCCTGATAGACCTTGATCCAGGCCTTGTGGGAGGCAGAGGGCGCCTGAGCCTCTGCAGGCAGCTCGGGGAGAGCCCAGAGGCAGGGCTGTAGGCTCAGGTGTGATGTTGGGTGCACACGCTAACCTCAACTCTGAGTTTCCTGTTCTCTAATACAGCCTCACCTCTCAGTGAGGTTGTAATAGTTCCTTTAATCTAGCAAGCACTTGATAAATGTTTCTCTACTGTTATTATTATTATTATTATTATTATTTTTTTTTTTTTTGAGATAAGTTCTCGCTATTCGCTCAGGCTGGCCTTGAGTTCACTGTGTAGTCCAGGCTGGTCTCAAACTCACAACGACCCTCTTGCCTCAGTGTCCGGAGTGGTGGAATTATAGACATGCACTGCCACACACAGTTGTTATTGTTCTGATTGTGTGAAAGAAATATATTTTGAAAGAAGAGTGGATGCTTTCCTTAAAATCAGAACAACAGTAACAAGATCACAATTTTTTCAAATTGAGAAGGCGCTGTTACAAGATCTCACTCAATTTCGCATTTATTAATAAAGGGTGGCAGAGGACATGCAAAGCACAGTTGTGGAATGGCGACTTTATGTGCGTTCTCAGTCTCATTTCGCTGAGATAGGAGGCTCAGAGAGATAGATTTGTGCCTTCCTTTCGACCCGCATATAAGGTAGGAGTTGCAACTCCCCTTGTGCAGGTGAAGCAACAGAGGCCCTGAAAAGTAGAGTGTGTCGCTGAAGGTCACACAGTTAGCAAGAAGGAGAGCTGGGAATCGAAGCCTAGGCATCTTAAAGACCGCTGATTCTGCCTTTACATGTAGAATGGGGTTGAACCTAGGCATGGTGGGATACGCCTGTAATCCCAGCACTGTGCGGGGCTGAGGCAGGAGGATCACAAGTTTAAGCCTAACCTGGCACTTTAGTGAACTAGTGAGACTCTGTCTCAAAAGCTTGAAGGGAAGGAGGGGTTGCTGGTGATTGAACCCAGTGTGAAGGCCTTGGGGTTCAATCCCCAGTACTGAAAACTCCAAAAATTGTTTGGGTAAAGACATTCATCAGAGCCTACCTACTTTACTCACAATATAGGGAGGGTCTAGCAGGAGGTACAGGTCACTGAAGGTGCCACCATATCAGACACAGGCAAGGGTGTGATGTTTTTAGCTCATCACCTTTCATGGAAGGAGGTGAATTCTTTGTTAGGGAATAAGTCAGAATCAAAGACAAAAATATGCTCAACTTTGTTATTAGGCACCAGTCCCTCAACACTGGACTCTCCCTGGGAGGGAGTGATCTCTCTCCTTCTGTCCATTCTCCACCACGAAGAGACTTCCCTTCCCACCTGGTAGCCAGGCTTCTGGCTTCCCAGGAAGTTTGCACTATGGAGAGATAATTCTCTAACACTGATTGTTTAGGTAGCATAAGTCCACCGAGACACCATCTCTGGTAAATATGTACTAAAGGTCAGTGTTGATCCTGACTCTACAATAGGCAAGCTTGTTGCTTGCAGAAAAGTTTGTGCAGAAAGAGATTCATTGCCAAATGTTCCTGTGTTTGCAGTATTTCCAGGATGGCCAGAGAACCAAGGTTAGATGCCACAGGGCAGGAACAACGTGACAGAGCCAGCTGAGCCCAGCGTGGAAAGCCTTCTCTGGTTTTAACTTCCGTGTTGGCCATCTGGAATTTTCTTCATGGCGGTGTGGGAGTGAGGAAGGGCATGGGTGGGTATGATGAAAAGGAAAGAGAAGTTAACAAGTGTGGTGGCTGGAACAGGTTGGTAAACGGGCAGATCTATTTTGCTGGAAGAGGTTTATGGAGATATAATCTATGTATCATAAGGTTCATCCACTTAATTCAACTCGATGATTTATTTATTTATTTGTGGTCATTTTTCTGAGACAGTGTCTTGCTTTACAGTGCAGGCTGGCCTCAGACTCACAGCAACCCTCCTGCCTCTGCCTCCCGAGTACTGAGATTACAGGTGTGCACCCCGCCATGTCTGGCTGGTCCGTGAGTTTTCCTGCATTCACCGGGTTACATATCATCATGGCAGTCGGAATGTAGGATATTTTCAGCACCCTCAAGAGAAACTCCATCCTCATTAGCAGTCATTCCTCCCAACTAATTAACTTATTTTTTATTCCCACCGATTCGCCTCTTCTGAACAGCTAGTGTAAATGGCGCCATGCAATGTACGATTTTTCACAACCGGCTTCTGGCACTTCACATGTTCTCTGGGTTCATTTGTATCACAGCGTGTGTCAGGGTGTCATTTTAAAACATCGTTGAGTGAGATTTCATTGGTATGTTTATCACATTTCGTGATGGGATACAGGTTGTTTCCACTTTGGGGCCATTATAAATACTGCTACTATGAATTTTCATGTAGAAAATTTTTTTCCAGTTCTGGGGTTGAACCCAGAGTGTCAGGGACTCTAGGCAAGAGTTCGACCCCTGAGTCACATCCCCAGCCCTCATGCAAACACTGTGTGTGTAGGTGTATTTTTAATTTTTCCAGGGTATTCTTAGGAGTGGAATTGCTAGATGCTATGATGGTTGCCCCCAACTTTGTTTTTTTGGTACCAGGGATTGAACTCACCATCTCATACTTGCCAGGTGGGCGCTTACGCCACTGAGCCAAATACCCGGCCCTGTTAGGTCTCATCTGAAGGTGCGGTCGGACTGTTTTCCAAAGCGACTGCACTATTTTACCTTCCTCTCAGTAATGTATGAAGGTTACAACTTCTCCGCAGTCTCACCAAACCCTGCTATAATCTATCTTTTAAAATTTTTATTCTTATTGTGGTAAAAATATATAACATCACATGGACCACTGCAACATCTTGAACTATTTTAAGCATAAAATTCAGTGGCATTAAGTATATTTGCAATATTATGTAACCATCACCACTATCTATTTCCAGAACTTTTCACTATCTGAATAGAAATTCTATAGCCTTAAAATAGTATCTCCGGGGCCAGGGATTTAGCTCAGTGGTTTAAGTACTTGCCTGGCAAGCATGAGGTCATGAGTTCAATCCCCGATACCAAAACCAAAAACAAAATAATATCTCCTCAGTTCCCACTCCCCCTTCACCCCTATACATTTGCCTATTCTAAGTAATTCGTGTGTTTGTACCTTTGTGTTGGGCTTATCTCCCTTAGCATCCTTGCTTTCGGGGTTCCCCATGTTGCAGCAAGGGCAAGGCTGGCATTTGCTGGGTGATCTTCTGTGTTAGACACACAACACCTTTCATGCATTCTTCTGTTCCCAGACACCTGAGGTGTCTTCCCCTTTTGGCTATCGTGAACAACGCTGCTACGACCACTGGTGGAAAAGTACCCGCATCCCTGCTCCCAATTCTCCTGGGTAGGCACCCAGAAGTAGGGCTGGGGATCATATGGTAACGCTATGTTTAACTCCCGAGGAAGCGCCAGCCCGTCTTCCACAGCAGCTGTGCCTCGTTGAGTTCCTCCCAGCAATGCACAGGGTTCCAATTTCTCCATATCCTTGCCAATACTTGTTTTTCCTGATTCGAGCCACCCCAGTGGGCGTGACACGGTATTGCACTGTGGTTTAGATTTCCATGTCTCTGATGGTTAATGATACTGAGCATCTTTTCTTGTGTCTATTATAGAGTATTTATGTATCTTCTTTGGGGAAATTCTATTCAAATCCTTTGTATATTTTAAATTTTGTATTTTATCTTATTAAAAAATTGTTTGAGATAGAGTCTCACAAGCTAATCCAAGTTGCCTTTGAACTCATGATCCTCCTGCCTCAGCCTCCTGATTAATCTTTTTCTTTGTTTTTTCTTCTCCTTCTTCCTTTTCTTCTTCTTCTTCCTCTTCTTCTTTTTTTGGGAGCGCAGGGAATTGAACACCAGGAGTTTGCACTGAACCTCATCTCCAGCTCTTTTTCCATCTCAAAACAGGATCTCACCACATTGCTAAGTGTCCTATTCCAGGCTTGAACTTGAGATCCCCTGCCTCAGTCTCCAGAGTGTTGGGATCAGAAGCATAGGCCATCATGTCTGGCTAGCCTTTTGGTTACATTTAAAAAAATCTTTTTAATTGAATTGCAGTAGTTTATTCTGAGTACAAATGCTTATTGGTTACATGATTTGGAAATACTTTCTTCATTCTATGGGTTGTCTTTTTTTTCTTCTTAGTGTTGTTTGACGCACAAAGTTGTGAGTGAGTGTGTGTGTGTGTGTGTGTGTGTTATTGAGAACTGAACCAAGGGCCACCGCAATGATCTATTTCCTCAGTCCTTCTCTTACTTTTTTATTTTAAGATAGCCTCACAAAGTCACTAAATTACCCATGCTGGGTGTGAATTTGAAATCCTCCTATCTCTGCTTCCCAGAGAGCTAGGATTACAGGTTTGTGCCACCATGTCCCATCCCCAAACTTCCTTTGTATATAGAAAGTAGTCTGTTTATGTGTTGAGACTTTTCAGAATAAAAACTTAAGAAAAAGACAGTGACAAAAAATTGTATATCAACCAGGTAGGAACTGCATTTAGTTGCTGATGAAAACTACCTAAAACAGAAGTGGCCTAAGAAAGATATATTTGTTCTACTTATTTACTTTAGCTTAAAAAGTTCAGAGGCAGATAAGGTCGAATCTATAATCACTTTTTTTTTTTGTCCTTTGGAGACAGGGTTTCATTTCACCATGCAATTCCAGCTGGCTTTGAACTCACTTTGTAGCCCAGGCTGGTCTCAAACTTGAACTCACAGTGATCCTCCTGCCTCTGCCTCTCGAGTGTGGGATTACAGCGGTGTGTCACCCTGTCTGGCCCATAACCACTAACAGGGTTTGCTATCTGCTTGTTTTAACATTCCCACGTGTAGTACTGGAGTACAAGCCAACACCTCTTCATTCTGAGTGGGAAGGAGAAGACAAGAGGGTGCCGGTGGTGGGGTACAGCCCGAGACCCCACTGCCGCTGGGCTCCCTCTGTACCGAAGTGGGTCTGGATCCCCAGAGGCTCTGCACAGCTGGGGTCCTGGGCTGCGATGGAGGAGGAGGCTGACGTTCCAGTCCAGCAGCAGCCTGGGCAACAGTGGGAGAAGTCGAGGTCCCTCTTGCCTGCGCTGCTGTCTTCTGGAAGCTGTGGACTACACACTGTTAGATCCACTGCCCACCTGGCTCCCCGCACTTCCCTCGGAGCACAGAGGTGGCAGGCACCTCTGGTGTTTGCTGGACACCCCAGCGGAATGCAGGTGAGAAGTCCTACAGATGGGAACGCCAGACCTGCTCTTTCTTCTGTTCTAGTGAGTTTGGATAACATACGCGCATACACGCCAGCCACAGGCCACACAGATTCGAGGATCAGGGCTCCCCAAGGTTCATGAGAGCTGACCACCCGAGGCAAAGGCTCCCTGAGGCTGCCTCGCTCCCCAGAGCAGCGGGCCAACAGTGGACCGATGGGCAGTCCTCCTGTCCCTGGTCTTCAGGTGGCGTCTCCTCTTCCTCTCCCTTTGGCTTCTCTGCCTGGATCCTGCAGGCTTCTGACCAGCTCTGCTCTTTGGGAGGGGAGACAGAAAGAGGAAGAGGCAGCGTGCTTCCTCCCCAGTGAAGCTCTGGGCCCTGTTAGGGTGTCCTCAAAACTCAAAAGCTGTTTTGGCTGTCCTCGCCTTTCTGGGACCACCTGAACACCACAGGGTTGGAGTCTTTATTAAAAACCCTTTATTTCACGTCATCTTGAAAGCCTTTGGTGACTTTCCTTCATCCATTTTTAATTTTTATTTTTCTATCTTGGTCTTCCAGATCTCAGAGTGACACTGTGTTCAAATCTTAAACTTCTTGCTGGCCCTGTGACCTTGGGAAGGATAGTTGTCCTTGTGCCTTAATTCCTTTGCTGGAAAATGGGAAAGCAGTCTCAGATTGTCCTGGACCTGCCATCTGCACTGCAGCTGCTTCTCCGTGTAACTCAGCGCTGCAGTGCTCGGGGTCTCTGTCTTTTCCCTCCAGACCCGGGTGGAATGGTGCATCACAGGGGTGGGCTCTAGCACCTGCTTGGCCGTGGAAACCTGGGAGTGTAGGGAGTTCATACTTCTCGTGTGCTGACTTGTATTTAGATGTCCCCCAAGAGCCTCATGTACTCATGGGCTGGGTTTTTGGGAAGGTGACTGGATTATGGGGCCTTAATGCTGACTTCCTGTTAGGAGGTGCATGGTCGTCAGAGGGTCACTGAGGTGACCAGGGAGGATTTACCTCCTTCCCCAGCTCCTGTCTTCACCCTCTGCTTCCTGGAGGCCATGGCATGAGTGTCCATTCCTCTGCCGTGCTGTCTCGCCGCAGAGCCACCCGCACCCTCTTTAAACTTTGAGCCACGGTAAATCTCTCCTCCTATTGGGCATTGGATATCATGTCCCATCGATGAGGGGCATAATTAAGACACATGGGGTAAAATTTGACTATTGGAAAATGGGAAACAGAGGGAGCCAGACTGAGAAACTCTGCCTTCTCTCCCATCTGTGAATTGCTACAAGGCCTGGTTTCTCCCCAGCCAGGTAGGGTGACTTGCAGAGAAGCCAGTGGGCACATCTGTGGGGCCCCTCCCGGGCTTGTCACACAGGAGCTCAGCTTGGAAGGGTGTCGCCTTGCTGCCCCTGTTCTTCCTCGCCTCACTGCCGCCATTTCTCACCTGCGATGCCTTGGGTTTGGCCTTGTCTTTGGTTTCTGCTTTAGGCTTTGTTTTCTGGTGCCTCGAGGGTGGAAGGAGAGGAGAACATGAGACCGCAGGAGACAAGGACAAGCCCTGCTGTGACTTCGTCCTTCCTCACCCAGCCCAGGTCCCAGGCCACCACACCTCAGATACTCAGGGGCTTATTCTGTCCTGTCCTGCCTCGGGGGGAGGGGATAGTAATGACTGTCCCAGCAACTCCGGCAGTCCCAACCTCCTGTCGGGGTCGGGCAGGTCATTTCACTGGCCTGCGAGCTAATAGTAAGCAAGGCATTTGGCCAAGCCATCAAGGGGCGGAGCCTCCCAGCTCCCGGGGAGTCTGTATGCCCCGGAGGGAAGTCACCTCCCTAGTAGACGGTGCTTCCGTAAATGTCGGCCTGAGCCCCACCCCGTGCCACACGCCTCCAAGTGATGGCTGCAGAGATGTGAGTCACATCTGCTGCTTATACTCAAGGGAAATGTCTTAGTCACTGTCCTCATGCTGGAACAAAATGGCCACACCCGCCATTAAAGGAAGAGGGTATTTTTGCTTACAGTTTAGACATCTCAGTAATTTTGGTGAGAGAGTAGAAGGGTCTGCAGGAAACCACTCACCCCACTGCAGGCACAGAGAAGCAGCGACAGAACTGGAGAGGGACACGCACCCTCCTGCGTCACATATCCCGAACCCGAGAAAAGACTGATTTGTTTGTTTGTGTTTTGGTTGTTTTGAGAGAGCGTCTCACTATGCAGCTCAGGCTGGCCTTGAGTTCCTGCTCACTATGTAGCCCAGGGTTTAGAACACATAGTGACTTTCCTGCCTCTCCCAGAGTGCTAGGACGATAGGCACGTACTACCGTGCCCTGCCAAGAAAAGACTTCTTACAGAGGCGCTTGAGTCAGACCTAAGGGACTCATGGGCACTAGTCATGCCTCCCGCTTCCTGGACTTTGCTCCCGCAACCTTGGCTTTGCTGGACACTGAGTAATCAGAAGAACAGAAGGGCACCCTGCCTCCACTTGGGAGCAGAAAGACCATGGAACCAAAATTCTGATTATGCTCAGGGCCGTGAGGGAAGGAGCTGGCCCTCTGCGGGCCGAAGCTTATTCCGGGCCTCTGAGAAAGCCCCGCAGCTGTGGCTCCCCGGGCCAGCCATCCTCATGCTGACCCCTCCCTCGTGGCTGCCTTGGACTGTGCTGCTAGTGGCCCTGGTATACCTAGGACGGGCAGCTAGATGCCCTTTACCCAAACTCAGCAGGTGTGATTTAAAAGAAGGGCAGGAGGACTCACTGTGACCAAGGCACCGACTCCAGGACTTGAGCTCTGGGTGCTGAAAGCCACTTTCATTCCCGGCTGGGCAGGAGGCCCCTCCATGCAGCACGTGGTCGTGGGGTGAGTGGGCCAGGGCTGCTCTGCATCTTGTAAAAAAGGATTCTTCTTAGAAATGACCTGTATTGGGCCAGGGATTGAGCTCAGCAGCACAAGTGCCTGCCTGGCAAGTGCAAGGTTGTGAGTTTGATCCCCGGTCCAGAGAAAAAAAAAAGACCTGTATTATAAGTAACAGATGAACTTCATTAATTTTCTATTTCTTGTGATATTTATTGTACAGACAGAAGTATTTTATATACAGATGATTTAAAGAATATTGCATGCTTGCTTTTTAGGTCACCAGAGAAAAAAATTTACTAATATATTTGAAGTGTTTTAGTCCCTCTTCCCACAGGTAATTACCATCCTGAATTTTGGAAAAGCCAGTCTTTGCTATTTGTTGACTTTATGTGTCACTAGTTCTAAATAGTATAGTGATTAATTTTGTATGGTTTTTATTTTGTTTGTAATTCAATGAATCTGAAGGTCTATAGTCTTAATGAAATTTAGGAAACTTTTTTTAAAAAGATAGACAAGGAATCAGTCCATTAAGTAAATTTGCCCCAAAGCTAACTTAAAAATTTGGACTTACAACTTACTGGCTACTCCTATACTAAAGAAGCTGGGTATACCCCAGCTATATTGAATGTGGTCAATATAGCTCTGCTCCAAGTCCAGCTCTATGCGCAGTCATCAAACGGCCATCATGGCAGGCTGTGGTGGGCAGTAGCACTTTCTCACCTGATATGCATTCTTTAGTGTCTTTAGTTCAAAGAAGATTCAGGATGGTGAGTCCAATATTGCCAGAGCTTCCAAATTTTAGAGGTTTGAATACTACATTTTATACAACTTGCCAACACTGGCAATCAATAAAAGAATTCTCTTTGAGCCAAACACTTTGGTGGCCTGTGTTTCATCTCTGATTTCAGGCAAACATTACATACTTTAAGCACTTGCAGGGCATAGGAGGAGGAGAAAGAGGAGGAGGAGGAGGAGGAGGGGGAAAAGGAAAGTTCCTCCAGGTGGCTTGGAGCCGCAGGGGTAAAGTCACACAAGTAGATTTTGGCTTGCGGAAGAAGCCCAGCCGCAGAGCTGTCAAAAGCAGAAGGAGCTTCCTGCAGAGGTAGGAAGCTCCCTGGCGCTGAAGGTGTCTGAGCAGATGCTGGAGAACTACTTGGCAGTGATTTCTAAGGTCGAGATGACTACGGGTGCAGCGATGCCCCGCCAAGAGGAGGCCCTCGTAGGAGGTGAGATGCCACTCAGCTGCACTGCTGAGGAGCTCGAGACAGGGGTGCCTGTCCCATCCTCCAAATAACAAGGCTTTGCCAGTGAGAGACGCCTCTGCCGCGGTTGTTGATTGGAGTCATTCTTCACCTCTTTCCTTGTAAGAGAACTGTGAGGAGGCAGAGGTTGCCCAGAGAGGGACTACTTTCCCAGCATTTCTGGAAGATGGTTTTAATCATGTGACTAAGTTCTATCCAATAGAGTGGTGGAAATGATGTGGCTACTTCAGGACACCCTGGTGTCCTCTTCTAACTTCCCTTTTTCCTTGTTGCGGGCTGGAAGCTGTAACAAGGAGTTGAGTGGTGACCCAGCTTCAGCCAGGGGATGACCGTGAGGTGGGGGTGAGGACCACTGCATCCTACTGCCCTGGGCGGCTCTTCATTGGATCTGTTGGCTTCCTTGACCAAACACAATAGTAGGAGGTAGCCATCTGAAAGGGCAACTAGAACTCAGACCAATGCTTCAGGCCCCTCAGGGACGGCTTGGGACCAGTGAGTTGTTTTAGTCAAGCACAGAGGGCTGGGTGGCTTTAATCACAGGCACTTTTCCCCACAGTCCTGGAGGGTGGAACCCAAGACCAAGGCGCCAATGGTTCTCTTCTTGGTAAGAGCTCTCCTCTTGGTTTGTGGGTGGCTGTCTTTTCTCTTTGTCTTCAGGTGGTGGATCCAGGGCACGAGGGAGGTGGGAGGCGGCAGCCTCTACATCCATTCTTCTCAGAAGTGCACCCATCCCATCATGAGGACTCTACCCTTACGACCCACAGATGTCTAACTACCTCCCAATTCTATCTCCAACTGCTGTTAGGTTAAGGCTTCTATACATGAATTTTGGAAGGGTACAAACAGTCAATTCATGACATAGTAGAAGAAAAAGGACAGGGGCATAACACAGATTGCTTTGTGTGCTAGGCAAACTTGCAAATTTTTAAATTTATGAAACATTTCAGATGAAATAGTAATAAATGAATATTCATAGACCCTCTGCCAAGCTTTAAAAATACATTACGGTTAAAGTCCTCATTGCTCTTTCCTTGACCCCCATCTTTTGCTTACTTTTCTTTGCTTTTTAAAAGGCACTTGCAAAGGTCAGGAACAAAAACAGGATGAAGACTACTGAGCATTACTGTGTCCTTGGTCTTGTGCAGGGTAGTGTAGGGTGCGTGTCCTGAAGGAGCAGTCCTGGCCAAGAGGCAAAGCCCTTGTGCATTCCCAGAATGCACTGATTCCTTCTGCAGACCAGATGCGAGCATGGAGGGGCGTTGTTGTTTTGAAAAACCGGTCCAAGATGCGAGGGCTATGTGCTCTGAGTGTCCAGCCACTGCCGATTTCTGCTGATTCTTGCGTAGTGAAATGGTGGAGTTAAAAGAATCTGAAACCAGGTCATGCAGTGATCCTAGCTCTCAGGAGGCCGAGGCAGAAAGATTACAGGTTCTAGCCCAACCTGTGTAATTTAGCAAGTTGGTGAGGCTTTGTCTCAAAACGAAAAGTTTGCAAAGGGCAGGGGATATGGCTCAGTGCAAAGATCCTGGATTCAACCCCTAGCACCACAAAAGGAAAGGAAAGAAAGAGCCGGGGATTTAGTGTGAGGTCATGAGTTTGATCCCCCGGGGGGAAGGGGGGGGAGAAAGCCAAAGTATATTTCTAGAAGTTTTGAGAAGGGCATTGAGGGATTTAAGGACACAGACGGCACAGCATTTTTGAATCCAGATGATGCTGGCTGTGGCTTTGGAGAGGATGTCGGAGTGATTGGCTGGAGACGATGGTGGTGTTGAAGAGGATTTCATTTCCTGGGCCAGAGCCCAAGATACTAGAATACCAGGCTGCTGGCAGAGGACAGAGCACCACCAAGACACAGAGGAATGTGTTAGGCAGGAGATTTTTCAGTGACATCAAAGGGCGTTAAAAGGATTGTTATGGGCTACACAGTGAACAGCTATTGTTTGTGTTTGCTTAGCATTCATTTGCCATCTTTTAGTTGCCTCTCTCTCTCTCTCAATGGGAATTGAATGTCGGACCTTCACATAGAGCTACATCTCAGTCCTTTTTTATTTTGAGACAGGGTCTCACTAAATTGCCCAGGTCTATCAAAATCTTAATGATTGGTTCAGAGGGGGGGTCACATGATCAAGTGTGGGCCAATGAGAATTGTCTCTGGGAGATTATTCAAATGATTAGAACTGATATATACTTTGCTTTTAAGCTTGGAGCTACTGGAATGAGATTTTTAATGAAGCTGAGAATGAAGTCATCAAACAGAAAGTGAGCCTAATTATGGAGAGAGAGAAAGGCCTGCAAACTTTAGAGCACTTGGATTAGTATAGGCTCAGTTTAATTACTATCAATCATGTGCAGTGAAAGTTGAGGATAAAATGCAAAACATGTTCTGTGACATAGAATGCAACAGGATGATAAAGGCAGTGCCCAGTTATTCTTAGGAAAAATAGAGACAACTGGACCAGAACATTATTATGACTTGGCATACCCATCTCCCAGTGTAAAGAACATGGGGAAACGGATAAAGAGAGATATTCATGTTACTGATGGAATAAAGCTGTAATTTCATGAGCATCCTTGCTGCGTGGGAGGGAAGTCATACCTGGAAAGTGACAGTGGAAGGCTATATTTTACTCAAAAGATACACATTTAACAGAAAGGGGAAATTGCACAGTATCGTCTGCAAAGCAGGGAGTAGAGGGTCTGTTTGTCAGGATAGGGAGCTTCTGGGTCAGTGAAAAGGAGGAAGGCCACAGAAGCTGGACTTCACTCCACTGGGGGCTGGGGAGGCATGGCAGGACGCTTGCCCAGTGCCTCCCAAAGGCCGTGAAACAGTTTCAGGAGGAATTCAGTCATCTAGACGGAAGCTGGAATTCTTACCTTGCTGAAGCTTAGCACATCAGACAAGTCATTAATTTACTTGCTAACAGGTTTAGAATGGAGAAGTAGCAAGGGAAGAAACTATCTCTCTCCTCCCTCCCTCCCTCCTTCTCTATTCCCTCTCTCCCTCCCACTCTTCCTCCTTCCTTTCTTCCATTCTCCTATCCTTCTTTCCTTCTGCTCTCGTTTTCCCTCTTGAATATAAAAAGAGGACATCCTTCTGGTGGAAAACTGGATTATAGAGTGGTTTAAGAGCAAATACCTATAAATCTATTCCTCAGAGATGTGACTGGACTCATAGTGTGTGGCAGATGCTGGTTAAGTGCTCCATAAATAGTCTTCTTTAATCTCCACAGACATTTAAGAGGAATAGTAGAATATGATCTTTATTTTGCAGATAAGAAAACTGAAGTCTACTAAAGCTAAAGGTGATCATACAGCCTACTTAATGTTAGAGTCAGGATTTGAACTGAGCTCTCTGGCCTGCTGACCACTGCTCCACATTGTGTGTTTCCCTCCATATATAAAATGCACATGAGAGGAATAGAGGCCCCAAGACCATGCCCCAATAGCCCATCCAGACCCACCCAAAAGCGTGCTTTACTGATCTACTATTTTGTGAATTCTGTCTCACCACCAGGCACTGCCTCCTATGTTTATCATTTAATAGCTTTATTTTCCCATCCACTTAATAATATAAGCACTTTCTCATTTGTTAGAAATGTTTGTTGTTTATTGACTTATTGACTGATTGATTGCTAGGTTGTCCAGGTTGGCTGTGAGCTTACAGCATTCTTTCCTTAGCCTTTCAAGTACCTGGGGCAATAGGTACATACTACAATGCCTAGTTTCAACTCTTGCTTTTCAAAATTAAAAAATACTTATTTGGTCAACTTTCCATTACTGTGACAAAATACCTGAGATAAATTATAGGAGGCAAGGTTTATTTAGACTGACAGTTTCAGAGGTTTCAACCCATGGACCCTGTGGCCTTGTCTCTTTGGGCATGTGGTGGCCCCATACATCACTGTAGGAGTGTGTGTCAGAGTTAAGACTGTTGAGTTCATAGTAGCCAGGAACCAGAGAGAGAGAGAGAGAGAGAGAGAGAGAGAGAGAGAGAGAGACAACGCTGAAGTCACTCTAGTGACTTAACTTCTCATCAGGCCCCACCTAAAGTTTCCACAACCTCTTGTTAGTGCCACAGACAAGAGATACATCTAAACTATAACAACCATGTGCATATCAATTAGAACGACTAGTTTAAAGGACCCCCCCCATGATGCACCACTGAGCTGGTCAGTCTTGACTGTCAGCTTGACCAGCCTGAGAGACTCCTAGGAGATTAGTAAAGCATGCTGTGGGGTTAGTATGTGTGGGCTATTGGAGCATGACCTTAGGGCTCTATCTGGTTCCCGACCTTTGCCTCTCTGGTTCTTCTTTTCTTGGTTTCTGGTTGCCGTGAGGTGTGCATCCTTCCTCACCATGCCCTTTGCCTTGCCTGGGAGCCAACTGACCATGGACTGAAGCATATGAGATTGTGAGTTGGGATAAACCTTTCCTGCTTTAAATTATGTATGTATGTCAGATATTTTGCCACAGCAACAGAAAGCTGACCAGTGCAATCACACAACTTCAATAATTATCGAACAATCTTATTTTTCTCTACCCATTCCCACTCCATGATCCAGAGTAAGTTGCATACACTGTGTCATTTTGTCTGTAAATATTTCAGGATGCAGGTTTAGTAATTCCTTAATGTTACCAAATATCCTACCTGTACTCAAAATTTCCAAACATAAACATTATTGTAAATATTATTCAAAATTTGTTCTGGGACATGTGTTTGGTGGTGCGCACTTGTAATCCTGCCATTCTGGGAGGCTGAAGCAGGAGGATCACAAGTGTGAACCCACATTGGGCAATTTAGTGACTTAGTGATAACTTGTCTCAAAATAAAAATTAAAAAGGATGAGATATAGCTCAGTGTAAAGGCCCCAAGTTTAGTTCCCAGAACAGCAACCAATCAATCAATCAATCAATCAATTCATTTTTGTTCTGGGAGAATTGGGAGGTGTTGTAGTCAGGGTTTACAAGGGAAAAGATTTAATACAGGACACATAATTTAAAGGATTATTTTATAATCACCCAAGAACTCAAATGCAAATGAATGCAGGAGAATTGTCCACACACTAGAGACACAAAGAATACAGCTGAGGACCTGGATCCCACAGCAATGTCCTTCACGAGTCCAGCTAAAGACCTAGAGTCCATGGCAATGTCCTCTACAAGTCCAGCTGGAGGCCTAGAGTCCATGACAATGTCTCATGCAAGTCTGTATCAAGGATCTGCGCTGGGAAGGCCCAAAGGTCAGTGGTAGAAGCTAGAAAGTCTGCACCAGTGGGGTGAAGGATCTGTGCCAGCAGCTGAGGGAGGGGTCTTCGCTGGAGCCAGGAAGCAATGCTCCAGGTCAGGGTCACAGTTCCCCCGAAGAGAACTGCGGCCATCCTCAGGGACAGCTTAGAGCAGAGGTCCTCGGACACTGAGAACAGCAGAGCTCCTAGCTGGAAAGCCAGCACAACAAGCTTCTCCAGGAAGCATCATCCCCTCCAGCTCTCCTTTTACAGTTTGCAACTATCCTCAGGTGGGCCTGCTGTACCAGCACCACGCTGATTCGGTTCCTCTGGGTTTTACAAGTTGACCATTAGTTAATCCACCACCGGGGGTGATGTGAAAATGTCAGAAACCTTGAGCTAAAGTGATAGTGACATTTTCAAATTTGCAGTAGCAAACAAATAGACAAAAGGTGCCCTCCACAGTTGGGAAACTAGATTCCCTAAAGTTCCGTAGAAGGAAAGATGTACAGGTCCATCTAGAACTTGCAGCATTCATGGTGATCTTGCTAGTCCTGTGCAGCTGTTTACACTTAATTACAATTCAATAAAATTTAAAATTCAGTCCCTCAGGGTCACATATGGCTCGTGGTTATTGTTTGGGGCTGTACAGATATGGGGCATTTCTACCATCAAAGAAAGTTCCAGAGCATCAAGCTGAACTAAAGTGTAGGAAGCAATCACATGAGCAAAGGACAGGAAATTCCTGAGCAGTTAATATCTGGGTTTATATTTGCGACAGGTCTTGAAGAGTGAGATTCCGACCCCCGGCCATTCAAGAGGGGGGAAGAATGTGAATCAAGTCTTCTTACCTATTTATTTAACTCTGATAATTGAACAATCCTCACTTTTTTACGTGCTAACAAGAATATCTTTTAACTCACTTCCTTTTTCCTAAAATCATCCCTTTTGCTCTCAGTGGTGGAAAAACCGAAGTTAGCCCGTTCTCACAAATTTAAACCTTGTCTGGTCACTTCCACCGCGTGGCTTAAATAGCTTTGCTTTGGGTAAACACTTTATGATGTTCAGACCCTTTTACCCTCTGTCACTCTGTGGTGGAGACCCTGCTGCGAGCTAGAGCTGTCAGGCCCCAGTCCTGCTCTTGCATGTCCCTTCCCTTTGTCTCTACGGCCCCCAATACCTGCTGCCAATCTCCTCCTGGGGCAACATGAGGAAGGGTTCTCCTTGTTCTGCCAGGCCGTGTGTCACTTCCTGACGTTCTTGTGCCAGTGGGTACCTGGTGTCCCAGTGTTGTGCTGTGTCGTCATGCTTGGAATAGGTGATGGCCGGGTAGTGTGTCTCCATCCAGGGTTCTAGGGCCAGTGGCCTCTCAAAGGCCAATAGTCAAGTCTTTAGAGCCTCAACTACTCCAACCTAGCCAGAGAGACCCCCCCCTTTTCTTCTTAGGTAGCATAGCTCTCCTGGGCCTGTCTTTGCCAAGGATGGGGAGCCCCCCTGTGATACCAAGAGGACAGATGGTGACACTCCCTGGGCCTTGGTGTGACACCACTCCTTATGCTACCTCAGGGCAGGCTCCTCTGTGAGTTGACAGGGCGTTCTTGACTCCAGCAAAGGAGGGAGGCCATGCCAAGGCATCAGCCTTTCTCTTGTACCTCGAAGGCACTTCCCTTTGGGCACCCTAGTTTTGAATGTTACATGGAGTTCTTGCATTGCATGGGATGGGGCAGTGATTAAAGATACAATTCATAAGAAACTCTGATCACTCTCAGAGATGACTCTTCTTTCTTTTTTGTCCTCCTCTCCTCTTTTTTGTGGAACTGAAATTCACTAACCTGGTTTACATGGGTGTAGGGTCTATTTTTGGCAGATCAAATTATCCCCAAACTTAGTGGCTTCAAATGACAAATGTTTATTATGCCACTCTGTCATGTGAGGGTCTGAAATCCAGTGTGATCCAGCTGGTTGTTCTGGCCCACGGTCTCTCACATAAGTGGGTCTGTATCAGTGCCCAAGGGTCCACGGGGCTTTGACCCATGGGCCTATCCCCAGGGTTGCTCCCAGCATGGCAGGTGGCTCCCCAGAGCAGTGACCCGAGAGGGTAATCAAAATGAAGCTAGAATGTCTTCTGAAGCAAGTCTCCAGAGTGATGTACTGTCCCCCCTGCCATATTTGGTCAGCCTCTTGAGAGAATGTGGAGGGAACTACAGAGGGGCGGGAGTTGCAGGAGGTGGCCGTGAAGGTTGGCTTCTCCGGTGAGGTCCATGTACATTTTACTCGTGAGGGCACACAAGTAACATATATTAATCGTAGAACAAGAAAATAACACAGAAAAATTTAAAAAGCAGAGAAATGTACTCTGGTAGTACATGACTAAAAAATACCACATTTTAAAATGTTTCTTTGAATACTGGAATAATTTTTCAAATAGGTCTCTCTCCATGAATCACTATATACTTTTAAGAATAAAATCATATTCAACATTTACTTAAATAATTAAAACAGGCAAAGTAATATTTATAACATCCATAGCAGGCGTAAACTATCACTATCAGGTCAAGCAATCAAACAGAGCCAGAATCTTCCTGCTAACCATTGTCCTGCTCTGCGGTTACCATCCCTTCTCAAGATTCTGAAGTGTGTTAATAAGGGTGTGGCCCACCTATTCTTAACATTACCTACATATGCAGAATTTCCCCACAGGTAAGTGAAATCCAGTTGTATATCCTCCCTGGGAATTTGCCCCCATCCCAGTTGTGTCTGTGAGATTCATCCTTGTTGGTGAATGTGGTCCCAACGAGTTTCCTTCACCTTGGTGTAATAGTTCCTGTGCTTCTAACACAAAGACTGGAGCACTGTCTTGGAGTATCTGCCTGGGGGTCACAGGGTGTGCTGTACCGGAAGTTGTAGTGAACGTTGCCAAATGGTTTCCTGTAAAGATTGTATAAGAGTCTCAGTCGTTCCAGATCTTCACTAATAGATAGCATTTCCTAACTCCGTATTTTTGGGAAGCATCAATCCTACCCTCTGTGAGAGACTTATACATTTTAATCTGTCTTTGTTTTCAGTTTCCTCATGCTCATTCCTTATCACCCTTTTAAAGCTGCTTTTATTTATCGCAGGCTGTTGTCTTTCATCTGTGTGTTTTCATCTAATGATCTGTTTCAAAAGGCCATACGTGTGTCCTACAGTGGGCACAAAAAGTTTTGTGACATCTCCCTATTCATCTGGTGATGGATAATTGTTTGATGGTTCACTCCTCCTCTAGGCTATAATCATGCATTTTTTTCTTTCTTCTGTATTTTTATGGTTTTGTTCTCACAGTTCAATCATCAACAGAATCTGACCTGATATTTGTCAACAGGTAGAAGGCAAATTGCCTGTGGTCCCATGGTGGGGCTTTGGTCCCATTCCATCTCAGTCTGTAGCTGAAGATCTGATCTTTGACATGCAAAGGTCCTGGTCCACTTTGTTGATTAAAACCAGCTTTCATCTGAGGCATTGTCTGCCTCTTGATCTCAACATTTAGGATCACTGGCTTTGGGGAGGGGTCAGATGTGACTCATTCAACAGCAGGTCTGTTCCCATTAATAGTGGGACACAGGAAAATTAAATCACTGGTGGCCTTTACTGAAAGATGGAATTAATAATGGGGTTGAGTATGTGGTAGACTAACTAATGAGCCACTTGTAACACCCAGCTGACTTAAATCAGCATAGTGCTGGGTGCGGAAGGCCCACCTGAGGACTGTTGCCAACAACATAAAAAGAGAACTGGAGGGGAAGATGGTGTGCTGTTGATTCTCCTGGGGAAGCTCGTCACTCTGGCTTTCCTGATATGAACTCCGCTATTCTCATCAGAGGAGGAGCTCAGGTCTTCACTGTCACTGAGGGTGGCTGACATCACTCCTGGGCTCCAGTGCAGACCCCTCAGCCTGGTGGCACAGCTCCTTCATCCTGCTGGTGCGGACTTTCTAGCTCCCACCACTGACCTTTGGGCTATCCCAGCACAAATCCTTGATACAGCCTTGCATGAGACATTGTCGTGGGCTCTAGGCCTCCAGCTGGACTCGAGCAGGAAACTGCAGTGGGCCCCAGGTCCTCAGCTGGATTATTTGGATCTCTACTGTGTGGACAGATCTCCTGAACTCTTCTGCATTTGACTTTTTTGGTGAATATCATAAAATAATACTATAAATTTTGTGTTCTGTATTAAATCTTTTTCCTTTAAACCCTGACTATAAAGAGTACTAATTGCATGGCATGGGTTTATGATGTCTGGCAGATGATAAACTTTTAATGTCTGCCATTATTACTATTTATTATTGGTATATTAGAGGACTGTATGTTTGTGTGGATATTACTGCCGTGCGGTATCACTCCGTTCACCCCACTGCAATGTAAACTACAAAGAAGGGAGAGATTTTTGAGTAGTTTGTTTATTTTTTATCCTCAGCAACTAGAATAGGGCATGACACAAGAGATATGTGTTGAATGAGGGAATATTTTGTGAGAGTTGAGAGAAGGTCTGGGAGGAATTCCTAACCAATTCAGACTGAGCCATTTCGAGTCAGTCTGTGACAGTGTTATTTATAACCGTGAACAATTTGAGTCAACCTGCATGTCAAACATCAGGGTTAAGTTCAATAAATTACAGTACAACATGTCCTGGAAGCTACGTCCCAATTGCAAACCATGGTGTGGGGTGCTTTCTGACAGAGGAAATGTTTACTTCTATGGTTAGAATGAGTAAAAAAGGAAGTCATAAAACAGCTATGTACAGTACGGTCCCCCAAATGCACGGAGTGTGTGCATGTGTAGAACTGAACGTCGTAAAACAGCATTCCTTGTGGTTGCCTCTGGCGGTGGTTTTAAAAATGATTTGAAATTGGTTTCTTCGAGTTTCTCTATTTTCTAGATATATTTATAGCATGCGTGTATTGAAATATGAAAAAACAATATATATATTTTAACAGATATGTACAAAAGATGAGTTAAGTGGCATAAATCCCAGGGAGGCAAGACAACAGCACAAATATGAAAGAGTAATGTTAGGAGGATGAAGTTAAGAATAGTTTAGGCCTCCAAGGCAGTTTTAAAAGACAACGGAATGGATCCTGGATCATGCAGATTTCTTAGCTGCATGCAGCAGAAACTAGTTCTACTGATTTAAGCAGCAAAGAGACTATGGAGTCACTCAATTTTGCCAGGAGGGCTGGGCAGCTGATGACAATGGCTATTCAGTGAGGAATAAGATGCAAATCCTACCACAAAATTAGCTCACCCTCCTTGCAGACACTGGGTGCAGCCGCATCCCGGTTATCTTGGACTCTGACTTCATCATTAGAATGACATTTAAGGTGTAGTTGTCTATCCAGGAACTTCAGCATCATCTGGAAACATGTTAGACATGCAGATTCTCATGCCCCAACCAAGACCTACTGAATCAGATCCTCTGGGAGCAGGACTCAGCAGTCTGTTTTTTGATGAGACTCCAGGGAAACTTTTATAGGCATTAAGGATTGAAAATTATTGCTCTGTAGTCTGATGGTCCTTTGCAACATCAGGTCTCAATTCAAAGACCAACAGAAATGTATCTTGATTGGCCGGTTCTTGGTCACATGTCCACATCCTTCTTGCAAGGGAGGCTGGGTACGTGGGTATCAGCGATGTCCATTTTTCTTTGCTAAAATGGAGTGCCATAGACTGGGTAATTTATGAAGAATAAATTTTATTTATCTCAGAGTTCTAAAGGCAAGGGAGTTCCAGATCGGGGTGCTGCAGCTAGCGAGTTTGTTTTTGCTCGTGCTGACACTTCAGAGTCCCAAGATAGAACATCCTAATGCAGAATCTCCTCTTATTCTAAAGCCACCGTCCCCACCATTATGGTGTTATTTAACCTGATTATCTCCGGAAGCTCTCACCTCCAAATACCACAGAGGATATTTCTACTGTCTTAATTTCTCACAATAGGACTTAATTTGATAGAGACACTCAAGCCGTAACAAGCAGTGATCAACTTTCACAGCAAGGGCCAGGCCGTGCTTGTGCTAAGATTTTTAAGGAAGAAGACAGTGAATGGGCTTCATGGCTGGTGCACAGAATGGAATGTCAGGGTTCTACAATCCACCCTAATATTTGAGCATGCAAAGAAGCAAGAAGGGACATGGCCATGTGTCAGAATATGATGACCCTGGCAGCAGCCTAACTTGATACAATTTTTGCTTTGGTCTTTGCCCAAACTGAGGACAAATCTTTAAACAGAACAATGCACAAGAAATTATTTAAACAGTAAGTGATACACAAAGAGTGTTATGAGAAAGGTTTTTGTCCAAGTCAATTAAACTATTTCTAGGCTGATTGAAGAACTAAACACACAAGGCTGACCTTTAAAACATATGAGGGAAAACAAAGAAGAGGTTTTCTTTTTTAATTTTTGAGACAGGGTCTCACTGTATAGTTCAGGCTGGCCTTGAACTCACTTATGTTGTCCAGGTTGGCCTCAAACTCATGGTGATCCTCTTGCCTCAGCCTCCAAAGCGCTGGAATTACAGGCATGAGCCACCACAGCCAGCAGTTTTGGTTTTTTGGAAACAGGATCTTGCTATGTAGTTCAGGCTGGCCTTGAGCTCACTTTGTAGCCCAGGCTGGTCTCAAACTTGCAATGATCCTCCTGCCTCAGTCTCCCAAGTGCTGGGATTGTAGGTGTGTGCCATCATGCCTGATTTTCATTTTAAAGAGGATAAAATCAAGCAAAATAAAACAGAATAAAGCCAATCAAAACAAAGCAGTGTAAGTGACATAGGGTTTCAAAACAAGATAATAGGAAATCAACAATGGCTACCATAATGCCTCTCCCTGTCTTCAAAATAGCTGCCCATGCCATCAGATATAGGAAAATCAAACAACACAGAGTCTAACAGAATGAATAAAAACAAAACAATGAATGCAATACAGGACTTCAAAACAAGATAATAATAAATCCAAAATAAATACCATAATATATCTTGTTATCTTTGAAATAGCTGCCCATGCCATCTAATCTAATAAAATCAAACAACAACAACAACAACAAAAAACCAGAGTAAAACCAAACCAAACTAAACAATGAAAATGAGACAGGACTTTAAAACAAGATAATAGGGAATTAAGAATGGCTACCACCTTCAGAAGGAGATCCTCATAGATGCTGTACTGTGTACTGTTATCTTCTAAATAGATGATTAGATTAACGACTTTTAGGCCTGCAAAGTCAATGAAACACTAACACTACATGCATTAAATTGTATTTTACTTCAATAGCCATCATCTTAGCCTGTGTTTCTCCAGATCAGCCTGTCACTCATAGGGGTGGGGGTGGGGGACAGACCTCGGGTCTCCTTGTCTCCCAGCCTGAGCACCTGGAGGAGATGGGGTCCAGTTTGGCAGCCCAGGGATGGCCCCCCTCACAGGAAGTGACTGGTTTCTTGTCCTATTCTCTGCAGCCCACGAATGGCATCAGAAGACTTTTTCTTTTTTATGTCAAAGGTAATAATGAGAAAGGTAAAATGCACAGAGCTTAAACTATACAGGAAATACTGGTAAATTTGATTATATTAAATTTTAAAGTTTTACTATATCGAAATGCACCATGAGTAAGGTGAAAATATAGGCCAAGGTTGAGAGAAGATATTTGCATTTCTTATATAGCAGACATTAATGTCTAGAATATATTGGTGCATTTCTATATAGTAAAACTTTAAAATCTAAAAAAAAAGTCTTCTGATGCCAGAAGGACGACAAAGACGATGTTCTGCAAATTACTATTGAGAAATCATGGCTATTTGTTTTTTTCAAAAAGGAGGAGAGTAAAGGGAAACACGTTGTGTGCAAATGCCTGCGTGGCTGTCAGAATGAGGACTAACAGCCCCGCGTTAAAGCGGTGAGAATTTGGTGGAGGAAGAGTTCAGTTTGACACAGGAAGCGCCTGCTAAGAACTGGCCATTGTTACTCTTGATGCTGTATGTCAAATCAGATGAAGTTACTTTTATTTTTTAAGAAACAACAGACTTATGTTTTCAACGTTGAAAATGCAGCACCAGGGGGTGTCTTTCTGAACAGAAGGGACAACTCAGTGGGACGCTGCTGTAGGAATACATTAGTCCAATTTTCTTTAAAGGTCTTGGCACCACTGCACCCCACATTCAAGTTCACGCACCGAGAGTCTGATGGATCTGGCATGGCCAAGGGAGGGCAGGACAACAGCGGTAACTGCCCGCAGTGGAAGCAGGTGGGAAGCTTCCCTAAGAGGGGAGAACGGATGATCATGGGCACAGAAACAGCAGGTGTTAACCCTTGGCTGCATCCCTGTATTGGACCGATTGTTTCTGAAGGAATTTAAGCAGAGAGCAAACGGCCAACCCAACAGTTATTTGCTCCAGCTACTCCAGGGAGACCCCAAGATTGCATTGATGGGAAGGAACCTGTGAGCTAAACAAGTTCCGTGGTTCACTAGGAACCCAAACAATCCATATTCTTTCCCAGTGTGTTTAGCAGAAGCCAGGGGCAGCGTTCAATCAGGAGTATTGAAGACGCGCCCCTAAGGCTCTCCAGGGTCTTCTTTACCATCTGATATGGTTCCGTTACCCACGAATTAAACAAACCTTTCATGGGCCCATGTACGTGCTCTGCTGTTCCTCACCGGTTCATTAGGCTTATCAGGGCTCTGTGTTTGTGAAATTCAGAGCACCACAGTGATATAAATGAGTCATTCTGTTTCTTTGCATCCCCAAATTTCACTTCTAAGTCATATATATTCACAGATGTCTCCTGATCATCATGTTTTGGGATTAGGTGAAGAAGTTTAGGTTGACCCTCAAAAATTTGCGAATTTTAAAAAAAATCACCTCAGGACTTACTCTCCTTCCTCAGGTTTATTAACCTGGGGAATAATCTTTTGTGGGAAATAGTGAATGAAGTGACTCCCTGTTTTCTTTACAAATCTGAGGTTTTCCTTCCACTGGTCATAGCACAATTTAATAAGAACAAAGAGAAGAGAAGGGAAGAGAAGGAGCTGAGAATAGCAAACTAGCTGGGAAAAGAAACCAATATTAACTTCCCTGTGTATGCCAGGCACTACACTAGGTTCTTCTGTAGTTAAGATTACAAGTTAAAATCACTGAAGCTGACTAAAGTATCCTAATTTTAAGGCTATTGGGTAGATTACAGCTTTTCCAAAAAGCTCAGATAACCAGATGAAGCAAGCAAGCAGGAACTGAATGGCGCTTTTCAATCAAAGAGAAGCAAAATTTGTGCCGCAGAAAGGGTTCGCGATTAAATCCAGAGACCAGAGAGTACACTGCCAAGCTCTGTGGCCTGGAAGCAGCTGTTCTAGTTCTGAAACTGCCCATTGCTATGAGCCACTGACCTCCCAGCCTGGTCCTTTTTTCTTGTTTCAATCCTCCTCACTGTCATTCAAAGCCCAGGAGTATGTACGTCACCCAGCCTCAGCTTCCAGGCAGGAGAGAGGGGCACCCCGGGTTTGCCACTTCTCTAGAGCAGAACTTTCTCTCTCTTGTTTAGAAAGCCTAAAACCATTCATGTTCCATATTAGCGCTTGACATAGTTTTCTAATCTAATTAACTCAGAAAGCCCAAGAATAATATTTTCCCCATCTGACAGATGTGTATCCTGAGTTTCAGTGGGTTGAAGTATAACAGGTGGATTAAGGTCACAGAACGAGCAGGTGACTGAACTGTACCTGGAACTCCGGAATCATTCCTTCCTTATCATCCATGATGCCTCTTCTCTGCCACATGTTGTTTATCCCTGGACCTGACAATGTATGCATTAGGGATTATTATACCTACTTCTCGAATGAGGAAATGGAAGTTTATTCTAGGTTTTCATCTTATAAGTGACAGAAGATAGGTGGCATGACACCAAAGTCCCTATTTTGTACTGATTCCTGGGGAAAGAGAGACATCAGGTGAAGCCTCCTCCTTGTGCTTTCGATCTGTTTGCGCGAGGGATGAGGAAGTATGCCAAGGCACGTGTCTCCAGCAAGAGGGTTCTAATTACTCTATCACCTGAGATTGAAAGGTGGTCACATTTTCAACTTCTCCCTTCTCTTCCATATATTGTGAAATTGCCGTATTTGTTTCACATACAAGATGTGTTCTCCTCCTCCTTCATGTCTGCAGCCGTGTCTCTGCTCCAGGTTTTATTACTTGATGCCAGAAATCTGCAGTGTCTTCTCCACTGGTCTGCCTGTCTCTAATCTCCACCTGGAACCTAACCATGAACAATGCCCCTATCTTTTCACAAGACCATGTAACCTACTGGGACACGGCGGGGGTGGGGAGAAAGTCATGGCTGAGGGCATGCTTTGAGATTTGCTTGTGCCTGGATTTATTACTGGAGCCACCATTTTGCAAGAATACAGTTGATAAAAAGTTTTTGCAGAGTGGAGACGCTGGAAGAGCATGAGTTTTAGAGAAATTGGTTATGTTGTGCGTGCAGCTTACCTCCTTGCAGACT
Organism: Dolichotis patagonum; assembly: GCA_004027295.1. Taxonomy (NCBI): domain Eukaryota; kingdom Metazoa; phylum Chordata; class Mammalia; order Rodentia; family Caviidae; genus Dolichotis; species Dolichotis patagonum. The sequence goes on along the minus strand of PVJX010001801.1, from coordinate 90,607 downwards.
CCCAGCTATGTAAGAAAATGCATGTCCTTATTGCTTAAGCCAGTTTTAATTGAGTTTCTGTTATTTGCCATGGAAGCAGTGTCATGATAGTCATTTAGCTGAAATACAAATCTAATCATTTTCCTCCTCTGTGGTTTTGCAATGTCATTGGACTCAAAATCACATTCCTTAATATGATTCACCACGCCCCTGACACCTCATCCTTTCTGAGCCAGGCCCCGGTTCTCAGCCTCTGCCTTCTCTCCCAGCCCCCTGACACTTCAGATTGTCATTAGACGCTCTTACTTCATTTGTTTCAGACACACCATTACTTCTACGTTGTTTCTTTTGTAGATTGTTCTTTTCCTTTCTCCACCTACGGTACTATTCATCTTTCAGGTCAGCTCAAGTGACGATCTTTCTGTAAATACTTCCGTAATCTCTCTAGGCAGAATTAAGGAATCCCATGTCTCTCCAAACACTTCGTGTCTGTGTTCTGGAACATTCTTCAGACTCATGTATAATTCCTGGCACTTAGGTCTCTGCCTCTGATGAAACACGAACTCTGTAAGGCGGTGATTATGTCCATCCACCTGTGTAGTTCTAGTATTTTACACAGGATCCAGTGATACCGTTAGCGCTAAAGAGATGTTTATTGATTGTAGCTTTGTTTATTCATATTATACAGAGTATATGGCTATAAAATGTGACTTATTTTTATTAAAATAAAGCAATGTTATTCATATCTTTAGAATTTTTTGGTTTATGAATTCTTTAATATGTATTTTCTCAATTAATACAATCTTCCTTTACCACTAATATTATCCCCACTCAGTAGATGAAGACACTGTGTATCTAATCAACAACCGTATATTTGTTGGGTACCTGCAGTTTGCTAGGATTAGGCAAGACACCAGCTGTGGAGGGAGACTGAAAAGAGGAAACCTCATTTTTCTCTCATTTCACAGAGTTTGCAATTTACTTGAGGTGGTGAGAAATAATGTAGAATGTTTCAAGCACACCAAACAAGAGCAATACAACACAACAGTGAAGAGAGGCTGAAGGCAGCAATCTATTGCATAATAAGAGAGGAACATGAAAATAAGTACTATAAGAATTGAAGCAAGAAATAACATTGTCATCTCTCAGTGGAGGTCCATGGAGGACCTTCCAAAAAGGAAACTGAACCTGGATTTTAAGGGTCAATAGCAGAAAATCATTCCATGTGGAAAATAAAGGCCAAGCAGAATGAAAGCACTTTACAGCTTCACAAGGAAAAGAGAACAGTGAGCACCCCAAGAAAAGGAGTGGGTTGGATGGATGGATGGATGGATGGATGGATGGCTCGCTGGGAGAATAGTTGGAATTATGGGTGAATGGATGGATGGTGGGTGAGTAGGTTGGACAGATAGAAAGACAGGTGCATGTGAGATGAGTAGGTGGGTGGAGGAACAGAGGGAGAGGTCCATGAGCTGCACAAGTCAGGGCTCATTTTACTAAGATTGCCCACAATGAGCAGCATGGTGGTGAATTATACTCTCTTCACAGAACAGCTGGCTCTAACTTGTTTAAGTGAAAGCCAGGCCTTGTGGGCATCAAAAGTCGTTTGTTATATTAAAGCATCTGAATGTGGTCGGATCCACAAAGGGCAGGCTTGAACTTAGGGTGCCATCAGGCCAAGGTGACCTTTTAACATTGTACGTGGGTATGTTTTCTCACAAACACATGTGCAGAGACACACAAGACTTTGGGAGTTTTCTTTTTCCTTTCTTCTGTGTGATGCCAAACTTGTGTTTTGACCGGATGGTCACTTTCCAACTTCCTATGTGTGGGAGCACAAAGCCCCATGAGCTGGCATACATGGGAGCTCCTGACTCATAATAACGGTGGTAGAAAGTGTTTATGTAACTTGAAGATTCAGCTGGTTAGGGAAAAGGCCAGAGTTGATGGGAAAGTGAATTTTACCTCTTAGTCCTAGCCTTTTTCTCGACAAAATTGTGTCCTTGGTTGATGGTCTTATGTGACAAACATGAGGCAGAAATTATCCTCCTCTAGATTTAAATCCTAGTAACTGAGGAAGCCAGAGTTGTTATTAACTTAGCATCTTCAGGAACCACATTGTGCCTCAATATAACCCATCCTCTGTGCGCCCGGTTCTGAATTTCTGCCAGTGCTGCGGAGCCCGTAAGGGTGCTGTGAGCATAGAGGCTTCCCTCCAGTGGGGGGCTTCCCAGCCTTGGGGTTTTCCAAACTGGCCTCACTTTGGTTCAACTCACAATTAGTTTGGACTCAGTCTGAGATGGGCCATTTTTTTTCCAGTATATTTTCATATTTGCAGCCTAAGATGGCTTGAGTAACCTTTTGCTGGATATCTTGTCATTTCTCTGTAACAGTTTTCCCAGAAACTGTTGTTTGCTTACACAAGGCATCATTGGTTGCTTCCTTTTTTTATTCCTCCACTGTAGGAGCTGGAAATTCAAAGCCAGAATTTCCCCATCTCCCTGTGCTAGCAGATGTAGTCATGTGACCCAGTTGGAACCATTAAACAGAAGAGGAGGTCTACTGGGGGCTTCTAGGAAAAGTTCTTCTCTTATAGATATGACAAAGTGAGGTGCCACCTTTTCCATCTTGAAAGCAGAAGTGCAAAGAGCTGCTGCAGTGATCCTGGGGCCACCTGCTACCATAGGTTTGTGGAAGAAAAGCCAACACTGGATGCAGGAGCAGAAAAGTGGAGAGTGCTAGGCAAACACAGAGGCCACTTCTTAAAAAACGTCCACGTCACTTAAGCCTTTGTTGCTGGCTTCTTTGATACCTTCTGCTGCACTCTTGAGACGGATGGGCTGTTGGTGTCTCACTGGGTGACGCAGATGAGAGGTGAGAAGTTGGGAATTTTGATTGCACACCCAGTTTCAGCTTGAATTTTAATGCTTTAGATCCCTTTGTAAGGATCCAAGACATTGCTGTAGAAAACCCCACAGATACCTTTCTCAGTAGCAATCTGAAAACTATCGGTCTCTAGGACCAAGCCACAGATGCCTGGGTTTCTGGCTGTCTTTCTCAACATTTTAACCCCAGTGACCAGACCAGCACCTAGCACAAAGTGGGATTTCACCTCTTATTTTGTTGAATGTGTGAATTTGCCTGGATTTTGTCTCAAGAAGTTATTGTAAGCTTGAAAAGCAGAAAGAAGATTTGAATAAATAAAAACCCATGAGACTTATGATCTGGTATTAACTGCTATGATTGTAGACTTCGTTCTGCTTACTCTAGGCCCAAGATTTTTTTTTTCTTTTACAGTATTGGGGATTGAATCTAGGATCTTTGAATTGTTAAAAAATTTTTTTGGTACTGGAAATCGAACTCACAACCTCAGGCTTGCTGGGCAGGTGTTGTGGAATCCAGAATCTTAGTACTAAGCTACATCCCCAGCCCTTTTCCTCCACTTTTAATTTTTTTTTTTTTTGTACCGGGAATGGAACTAATTTTTCTTTAATTTTAAAATAAAGTCTTGGCCAAGTTTCTAAACCACCCAGACTGAACTTGAATTTATAATCCCCCAGCCTCAGCCTCTCGGAGTGCCGAGTTACAGACATACGCTACCACACCTGGACTAAATTCTTAAGTCCAATCTTGTCAATATGTATTTTAAAATAGTTGAAAAAGGATTTGTTTTGGAGAATGAAGTTGGAAGAAGTGACTACTCTCTTGTGAACTCCCAGCTATGGTTTTGACAAGAGGAAATTCTGTTACATCTTAAGATTAGTCCAGGAAAAGGAGAATGTCATTGAGGGGTATTTTGAGAAAGAGTCCAGAATAGTCCATGTGGAATTTTCTTTTATTTTAGTATAAGGTACTCAGTCTTAAATAGTCTGGTCCAAAATTACCCCCTGGCATCCCTTCCCCCCCTTCCCTTTATTTTGCTTCCAGGCCTGAAGTGCTCTTTCCTGTCGTTCAGCTGACCAGCTCTGGTCAGGCTTCAAGACCTAGCTTGACCCTATCCAGTTCCCCCAGATGGGGATAGTCGCTCTGATCCCAGCTTGTCAGGCTGCCTCTCATGCTGGGTTCATGTCCTTCTTATTTTTTTGTATGGATGCTGAGTTTGTAGAGTGAATATTGATAATCATAGCTAATGTTTGCTGACAACTGACTCCCTGCTGGACATATATAAGATCTTTCACATGTATTGACTCAACTATCCTTCCCAGTAACCTTGAGAAAGTTCTGGTAATAACCTCACAGATGATGATTTAACACATCCTACAGATATTCACTGAGCTCTTGTTGTGTGCTTGACAAGAGTGAGTGATGGAGGAAACTGCTCACTTCATGGTGGCCAAGATTGAAAAGAAAGGGAAGAGAGAGAGGCTGGGCTTTTATATCTCCTTGAAGGACACACCCCCAGTGACCTAACTTCCTTTCACTAGGCCCCGCCTCTTAAAGGCTCCGCACCACCCAATTAGTAGCTTTATGTACTTGAGATCAGTCTTCAACACACACGCCCTTGGGGGACACTCCAGACCAAAACTACACCAGGTCCCCTGGCCTGTCTCACCATGGTGGAGAAGCAAGTACGTGCAAAGGGAGCAAGAGAGAGACAAAGCCACAGAGGGCAACTTCCTTTGAAAGAGTCTGTTCTCATGGTAACTAGTCCAGTCCCTTAAGAAGACACACACAAAAAAAAGGCGTGATAGAGCACAGTGGCAGAGCTTTTATTTAGTATGTGTAAGGCCCTGGGTACATCCCTAGTACCAAAAAACAAAATAAAAAAAGTAAAATAAATAAAATTTAAAAACTCAAGTGTAGCATTGCTCCTTTCAGAAAAACGCTAATCCCTCTTGAAGACCCACTCCTAATTTCTAAAAGCCCCATTGCCTCAGCACCATCATATTAGGAACCCAGCTTCCAGCAGGTGAACCTTGGGGGAAATGCTGTCTCTAAACCGTAGCAGGTAATAAAAGTCACCAAACAAGTAAACGAATCGGTGGGCTGATATTTACAGGAACTGGGTAAGCCTAATGTGCAAGGAAGGAGCATTCTTGGGCTGAGGAGTGAGGGGGGACTGGGTCCTCCCACAGAGTGCTACTGTTACAGCCCCCAGAGGAGGCAGGCAGGAGATGAAAGCCTGGTGCCAGGAAACTTCACACAGCGTGCTGGGCACAGATCAATCTTCCCCATGAAAGGAAGGAGAGGAGAGAGGAGAGCAAAGCCGCGGGAGCCACAGGGGTGTGAGGGGCGCAAGTCCAAGGCACCGGGGAGGGGAGAGAGCGGCTGCCGAAAAGCCCCCCGACATTGTCAGAGCAGAAAAGGGAGCCCACGGGAATGAAAGGGGTTCTTACAAGTGCCTGGAAATAGCTGGTGAGGATTGTGCAGGATGAGGCTTAAAAAGGCTTTGTTCTTGGTCAAATAAGGAAAGCCATTGTGGTCTGCAGGAAACGAGGTGCTGAGGGGGGGTGAGACTGAGGGTGAGGGAGACGCTTTTTACCTTGAAGGCTGAGGATGGTCGCTGTGTCTATTCCCTACCTGCGCCTGCCTGGGCAGAGGGGTCATAACTGTCCCCGAAGGAAGCTCCAGACCTGGCCCGGCCCTGGGAACACGGAGCCTGGGAAGCCTGCTTGGCACTGCACGACTGAGTTGTGATCTTCTGGGAGCCAGTGTAGCTCACCCGGCAGCAGCTGGGCAGGGAGCCCCTTTTCTGGGTCACAGAGCTCAGCAGATGCACGTGTGGGTGTCACGCGAAGTAGGACCCACTGCTGCCTGTGACCCTAGAGGCCGTGTGGGACCCGAGGTGTAGTTCAAGAAACCCTGCAGAGTGACCTCGAACCCTGTGGGAGGGATCCGAACACTGGACCGAGATTTTCTGCTCTCCTGTCAGGCCTCCTATTAAGAAAGAAACATGGTGAGGGGCTCCGGAGCCCCATGGCAGGGCACACCCACCTTCCCAGTGTGGCTCTGGGCACCTTTTAACTGTTTTGCATCTACAAAATGGAAACAGTAGTATCTGCTTCTCTGGGCTGTGGCGGGACTGAGAAGCTTAGAAATGTGTGCTGCACTTAATAAACGTAAACACAGCAGTGGTCGCCGTTGCTGCTGACGCCCCTGCGGGTTGCTTGGCAAAAAGACACACAGCGTTTATAACGCACCACTTGCCTCAGCCCATCACTTGGAGAGCAACCTGAAATTTTCAGGATAGGCTGAGGTTTAGGGACAAATCTTAAAATGAGTCCCCAGACCTCTTACATGCCCCTGACTTCTCCCTTTGACCTGTGGTTGAGGGATAAGAGGAGGAAAGTCCCTGCCGAGTGGTGTGGCCTTGAGTTGACACCTGTCAGGAGCAGGTTGGAAACAGGCCCATCGAGCCCTCCTGTGCAGAGTTCTAACAGCTGAGAGGTCCAGGGGTCCGCTGACCTCCCCTCCCCAGGTCTGCATGGGAGACCCCGGCCTCCAGGCTGTGGTCTCTCCGCTGACCATTCAGTTTCTCCATCAGGTCCTCCAAGCAGGGTGGGCGGCGGGAAGGCGATTTGCATAACACTGAAAAACAGAATCTTGGCAGCTTTTGTTAGATGCCAGGGGCTTGGAGAAGGGCATGGATGCTAGGGAGGAAAAAACAAAAGGAAATATTCTGGGAATTTCCAGTTTGTTCTTGGCACCAGATAGGAGTGCTAATTCTCCAAGTTGTTTTTCTTTGGAAATCACCCCTATCCCCTTGGTTTCACCCATCCTATTCCTTCTTCTTCCAAACTTGGTGAGGGCCACAGATAATCAGAGCCTGAAACTGGTCCTGATTTGTCCCAGCTCTTCCTTGGATCCAGCTCAGGGGAAGTAGTTTACAGAGCAGGTGAGCTCCACGCGGGTCTGGATCTTCTCTGGAAACTTCTGGCAGCAGGAACCCTCTGAGGGCTGCGCAGGAGGCCTTCCATAGCGGACCTGGCTGTGGCTTTGTTTGAATGCTGTTGTTTTAGTTTTGTAGGTTCATTCATTCATTTGTTTAAACCCTAAAATAATCACATACAAATTGAGTGTGTGTGTGTGTACAAATGCTTATGGGGAAAGTGTCTCTGGCTTTCACTGGATACACCAAAGTATCTCTGACACCCCAAAATATATCTGAACTAAGAGACAAAGGATTAAGTCATTTTCAAAGTCATTCTATGTCAGGATCTATGCTAAATTTTTGTTTTTATTGTGTTTCTGAGGGACTATAAGTTTCTAATGAAAGTACAGAAAAGTAACACTGTGTGGAATTTGAGAAAGCAATGAGAATAATGCAGAAAAAGTTAATTTCTAACTCAACTGCACAGAGCTCTGTAGCCATTATAGACCTATTATCTTTCCCTTCTCCTTCTTCTTCCTCTTCTTCTTCTTCCTCTTCCTCTTCCTCTTCTTCTTCCTCTTCCTCCTCTTCTTCTTCCTCTTCCTCCTCTTCTTCCTCTCCTTCTCCTTCTCCTCTTCTTCTTCCTCCTCCTCCTCCTCCTTCTTCTTCTTCGATCTGCTATCTTCAAATTGTTTTCCATAGGACAACACAGTTAGCATTTCCACAGCTACTGTGCAGGGCTTCATTACCTAGTCACGAAAGATCCTGGGGCAGAGGGGACAAGCGGTGTGCACCCCGTGCACCTGGTGACGCTCACCTTTAGTGTGAAGAGTGGCTCAGGGGGTGTGAAGCGCACTTAGTCACAGTGAGAGGCTACGAGGTGCAGGTGTGAGGGGGTCAAGGGAGCGGGGAGTCTCAAAGGAAGCTCTCAGAGAAGGTGACGATTGAGGAGGTCTGGGGCACTGCAGCACCGCACTCAACTACAGGAGGGACGGCCGGGCAGGGACAGGCAGGACATCCTGTGATAGCTTACGCCTGGCCGGGAACCAAGGTTCTGTTCTCCCACCATGGCTTGGTCAAGTGTCAAGAGCATCTTGGAAGCTTTTTTTTTAAACCACCACCATTCCAGTCATACGTTTATTACTTCTATTTCTTGATATATCAACTTCATTTTTATTTTTATTTTTTGAGACAGGGTCTCACTGTAGTGCAGGCTGACCTTCAAATCACTTCCACAGCCCGGGCTGGCCTCAGACTCATGGTGATCCTCCTGTCTCAGCCTCCTAAGTGCTGGGATTACAGGCATGAGCCACCACTCCCAGCTTGATATACCAATTTTGGATGATATAAAATTGACTCTTTCCCAAAGGCAAGAAGCAATCGAACTTGTACTGTCTCACTTTATGTCTTAAATTATGGTTGTTTTTATTACAATTTTAGGTATTTTTACAACTCTGTGTCTTCTCCTTCCCTTTTCCCCATCCCTCCCTCCCTCTTCCAACTCTTTCTTTTGAAAGGGTCTCACGGGGTGGCCTAGGCTGGTCTAGACCTCTGCAGCCTTCCTGCCTCAGCCTCCCAACTACTGGGATTGTAGGTATGTGCCACCATGCCCAACTCAAAATGGGTATTTTGTGGGGGTAGGAACTGGGGATTGAGCCTAGGGTCTCCTGCATGCTGGGCGAGCACTCTATCAGTGCATTCCCAGCCCTATGTATTTTATTTTGAGACGAGGTCTTGCTAAATTGCTCCCTTAGGCTTGAATTTTTGGTTTGCCTGCCTCAGCCTCCCCCAAAGCTGAGATTATGAACATATGCCATCATGTTGGCTATACCACCAACTAATATAGTTAACTTGCTTGTGTTAGCTTTTTTTAATTGTTAAACTTTTTTTGAGGCAGAGTTTTACTATGTAGTCACTGTTTGTAGCCAGACTGGCCTCAAACTCATGGCAATCCTCCTGTCTCAGCCTCCCACTGCTTGTACTAGCTAACTTCAATTGTGTCCATTGATTTTCCATTATGTAAGATGAGAAATTCAGTGTTGTATATTTGGTTTATATCTTTCTCCCTTCTTCTACTCTATTTCTTGATATCTGTATTGTAACTGAAATTAGTTTTTAAAACATTGTTAGTAACGTACATATAGATGACATGACATTTGCTATCTTAACTACTCTTAAATGCACAGATCAGTATTAAGCCATCACATTTTTGTGCAAAGACGACAGCATCCATCTCCAGAACTCATTTTATTTAAAAAATGAAAACCCAGTAGATACTTTAATTTCCACCTCCTCCCAGCACCCCACCATCACCACTCTTCTTTTTGTCTCTGTGACTTTGGCTACTCACAGGAGCTCATGTAAATGGAATAAACGACTCTATTTATGTGTGACTTATTTCACTCAGCACGATGTGCTCAGGGTCACCCACTCTTTCTTTCATTTTCAAGGCGGGACAATATTCCATTGTATAGATAGACTACATTTTACTTTTCCTTTTTTTTGATGGATGTTTGGGTTGTTTCCACCTTGGCGACTGTGAATAATGTCACCATGAAGATGAGTGTACACATACATCTCTGAGATCTTGATTTAAATTGTTTTGGTTATTCCATCCAGAAGAAGAATTCCTGGATGATACGGTGTTTTATTTCTAATTATTTTGAGGAAATAGCGTCGGTTGTTCAGAAAAAGCTGTACCATTGGACAAAAGTTTTTATTTTCCCATGTCCTTGTCAACATTTGTTATTTTCTGTTTTTTCTTACATTTTTAAAAAATGAGGTCTCAAACTCATAATCCTCTCACCCAGCCTCCCAAGTGCTGGGATCACATGTGTGTGCCACCGTACCTGGAAAGGTTATTTTTATGTAGTCCAGTTTATCTGTTTATGATCTTGATGCCTGGGCTTTCGGTATCATATCCAAGACATCTCGGCCAAATCCAACATCAGCCACCTTCCCTATGCATCCTGTCACGTGTTTGGTAGTTTTAGGTCTTTGGTCAGTTTTGAGATATTTTCATACACAGTAAAGTTTAAGGTGCAAATCCATTTTTTGCACGAGGATAGCATTTCCCCCACACTCTTGAAGATTGTCCTGTCTCCTTTGAGTCTTGTGTCCTTGTGGGAAGTCACTGACATGTACGTAAGGGTCTATTTTGGGGCTCTCTATTCTATGACATTGGCCTATATTTGTGTGTGTGTGTGTGTGCACGTGCGTGTTAGCACCACTGTTTTGATTCCAGCAGTTTTGCAGTAAGTTTTGAAGTTATGAAGGTGAGATGTCCAGCTTTTTAAAAATTTAATTAATGAATAAATGTTTTTGAGACAGAGTTTTGCTGTGCCTCAAACTGGCCTCAAACTCACTTTGTAACCCGGCCTGGCTTTGTACTTGCATCGATCCTCCTGCCTCAGTCTCCTGAGTGCTGAGATTACAGGTGTGCACCATGACACCCAGCAACCTCTAGCTTTACTCTTGTCTAGATTTCTTCTTAGCTTTCCAAAATCCCTAGAGTTTGCATATGAATGAAATCATCCAGACTGTCTCTAAAATGTGAGCCAGTAAATGGCTTTACACCGTTTTTTATTTTTCATGGTGCTGGGCGTAGAACCTAGGGCCTTGTGCCTGCTAAGCAAGTACACTGCCACTGAGCTACGTCTTCAGTCCTGAAATTATGTCTCAGTGCTGAAACAAGCGGCGTGGTTAGACCTGCAGAGAGATGTCCTAGTTTGTCGGGGCTGCGGTAACAAAATGACTTAAACAACAGACATAGTTTTTTAGGTATAAATCAAAGGTGGAAACCTTTGGAAAGGTGGTGACGGGGTCACTGCAGGCTTTAATCATGATAGGACAACTCACATGGCGTCCAGACATCCAAATGTCATCCCCTTATTTTAGGACATTAGTCATATTGCGTGAGGGCCCACTCCGATAAACGTAATTAACCTAAAATTGACTTAATTAGCTCTGTAAAGACTCCATGTCTAAATGAGATCATTGCCTGAAGGATTGGAGATTAGGACTACAAAGTGTATTTTTGGGGAGGAGACACAATTCAACAACAAGAGGAAATATAGTTGGATATGGTGGTACACGTCTGTAATCCCAGCACTTGGAAGGCTGAGGGAGGAGTATTGCTGTGAGTTCGAGACCAGCCTGGGCTACAAAGAGAGTTCGAGGCCAGTCTGAACTGCACAGTGAGACCCTGTCTCAAAAAGACCCTCCACCACAAAAAAGGGGGAAATACAGTTCCATCTCACAAAGTCTGTGCCATTTGATGAAGATTTGCCAAGTGTCAAAACTTGCTTCATATCTGAATAGAAACTTTCTCGTTCATCAGGTTTTAGTTACTAATTGCATTTATAAAACAAAATTGATAAATAAACCAAAATCCAAAAGTCACCTTGTCACTGAGTTATATATATATTTATGTTTTTAAACAGACCATTATGATTAAGTGCTGGACACAAATAGTTTAGGTTCAAATTCTAGGCCTACCGCTAACCCTTTTAACATGTCACTTAAGCTGCCCAATCTTTTCATTTTGTTAATGTGGTAAATATGGTACTTATCTCTTTGGAATGTTGTAAGAAATCTCTATTATCTATCTATCTATCTATCTATCTATCATCTATCTATCTATCTCAGTAGCTGGCATGTAACAAGTACTGTCAATAAATACTAGATGTTTTCTGTAGCCTACTATTTGTTCAAACTTAGCTGTTTCTTTAGAAAGCACCCTATTCACAGGGCATTATGAGTTCCTTTTTGTGTTTTGTTTGTTTCTGTGGTGCTGGGGATAGAATCCAGCACCTAGTATGTGCTGGACAAATGCTTTACCACTGTGCTACATCCCTAATCCTTTTAATTTTAGTGTTATTTTTGTTGGTTTTTTAGGCTGGGTCTCACGATGGTCCTGAATAGCCCATGCTGGCCCCCAGCTCATGGTGGTTCTCCTGCCTCGGCTTCCTGAATGCTGGGATTATAGGCCTGTACCACACATGCATCTATTTTTATTTTTGCTTTGAGACAGGATTTCTCTAGGTTTCACAGACTGTCCTCAAATTTGAAATCCTCCTACTTCTGTCTTCCTGGTAGCTGGGCAAACAGGAGTATGCCACCTGGCCTGGGTGCTAGAGACTCTTTTTGTACAGCAGATATTTCTACCCATTTTAAAAGAATGCCTTATTTATTTTAAGTATGGTAGTGCATACCTGTAGTCCCAGCACTTGGAGGCTGAGGCAGGAGGATTGCTGTGAGTCTGAGGCCAGCTTGGGCTACATGGTGAGTTCAAGGCCAGCCTGAACTGCATAATGAGAACCTGTCTCAAGAAACCAAAGTGGGGGATGGGGGGGAGGATGGCTTTACTTCTTCTTTTTTTTTTTGGTTACCGCCCGATCGAACTCGTGACCTTGCACTTGCCAGGCAGGTGCTTACACTGCCGAGCTAGATACTCAGGCCACCTTTACTTATTCCTAATCTTTTGTACATTTTATTTTTTGAGACCAGGTCTTGCTATGTAGCTCAGGGTGGCTTTAAACTCACTAGGTAGCACAGGATGAGCAATCCTCCTGCCTCAGCCTCTGGAGTAGTGAGATTCTAGGCATGCACTAGCACGCCTGGCTGTACAGTTTTATGAGTAGAAACTATCTTGTTAAATTCTTCATTAGGAAGAAGATCAGAAATAAAAAGAGGCAGATGGGCAGACAGAGACAGAGGCAGAATGAGAAACAAAGAGAGGGAAAGGAAGAAAAGAAAAATGAATGAAAGTCTTCAGAGATTTTCTCATTTGACTGCACTAAATCTAAATCAGTTTGGGAAGAACTGACGATACCTTTATACTTTGAATATTCTAATCAATGAACATGGTACATCCCAGGTCTTTTATTAAATGACTCAATGATAATTTTACAATTTTCGTTTACAAGTGTGTCTTAGTTACTTTTCTTTTATTGCCGAGACAAAATACTCAACACTTAATATTAAAGGAGAAAAGGTTATTTAGCTCATAGTTTGTAGAGGGTTCAGTCCATAATCGGCTGGCTCTAAGGCAGGGTGGCACATGGCAGAGGGTCGACCATTGATGGTGGCAGAAGATACCACAAGCAACAACAGCAAAAGAGGGAAAGAAGCCCCTGTCTGCCCCTTTTATCTTACCCAGATGCCCAGATAAGGGTGATTAGGGCGGTGCCAATCTCATCAGTGAACTGATCCAGCAATCCCGAAGCCTAATCCCACACCCTTAATCCCAGCCTTGAGCCACGAATCAGTCACAAAGTCTACATCAGCCGCCTCTGAAAAGGCCTCATCTAAAAGCACATGAGGCTTTGGGGGACATTGAGACACAAACCGTAACCGGGCCTTTTACATTGGGAACTTGATTATTTTACTCCCTAATGAAGAGTATAGTTAAAAAATAATTTTCAGGCTTTTTTGTGCTGCTTTATACAAGCACAATTACTTTTCATATTTTGATTTTTAAAACTTTTTATAAATAGACTTTTTATTTGGAATTACTTTTAAATTTTGAGAATGATTACAAACATGCTATAATTTCTGTATACCCCTCACCCAGTCTTCCTTAATATTAACAACTTACATAACTGTGGCACACATGTCAAAAACCAAGAAACCAACACTGGTGTATTATTAACAAGGGGACTCTTGTCTAGATTTTATTTGGATTTCCCCAGTTTTTCCACCATTTTTTTTCTGTTTTGGGAATCAATCCAGGATTCTTTATTACATTTAGTGTGTTTTTATTTTTGAAAACAGCTACCTTGCTAAACCTTATTAACTCTAATATCCTATATATTTATTCCTCGGAAATTTCTATGTTCGATCAGCAAATAATGATGATTTTGTTTTTGCTTCCCCAGCTCTTGCATTTTTATTGTTTTCCTACTTTAATAGGTAGGACTTCTGGTACCGTAATGAACAAAAATAGTATTGCTTGGCAACCAACATTTTGCCATTATTTCTGCTGTTTTAAAGACTTTTTGTGGAGGCTCTTTAATAGATCATGGAAGTCACCTTTTATTTTTGGTTTAAGAGGAAGTATTTTAAAAAATCATAAATAACTATTGAATTTTATCAACATCTTTTCCGTGTTTACTGAAAGAATATGAATTTTCTCCTTCAACCTTGTTATGCAATGTATTACCACTAATTGACTTTCTAAAGTTAAATCAAACTTATGGTACATAATCTGTATTATACATTTATTGCTTGATTCAGTTTGCTGATAAGTTTTTTAGGGTTTTTATACAGCTATGTCTGTGCATCAGGCTGGCCCATACTTTTTGTTCACCCTGGCCTCAAAGGGAGGTGGGGTGTATCCTATTTTTCACTCTCTTTTATGTTGGGTATACAGATGAATAGGTTTCACTTTGACAGATTCATAAAAGCACACAACATATTTTACTCAATTCTACCTTCCTATGTCTCCCTTGCCACATACTTACCACCCCAGCTGCCCAGTTTGGAAGGTTTTAGTGTGTACATTTTGCTCGTATCTATTCCACCTATGATCCGCTCTTGTACCCCACACCTCATTCTTTTTCTTTTTTCTAGTAATAATCTTCCTTCTACTTTCATTCTATCTTTTTTCAGAGTCCATGTGTCAGAGAAAACTTGCAATATTTGATTAAGTCTGGCTTATTTTGCTCAATATGATGGTCTCCAGATCCATCCAATTTCCTGAAAATGGTAGAATTTTGTTTTTCCTTGAGACTGAATAGTACTCCTCTGTACAAATGTACTGCATTTTTCTAACCATTCGTCTATGGATGGGCACCTAGGCTGGGTCCTTGTCTTGGCCATTGTGAATTGTGCTGCAGTAAACACTGGTATGTAGATACCCCTATGAAATGTTGGCTTTAACTGCCTCTGATGTATACCAAGGAGTCGTACAGCTGGATCAGATGTAGCTCTATTTTCCATCTTTGAGGGTCCTCCATCCTTATTTCTACAGTGGCTACAAAAATTTGCATTGTTACCAGCAGAGTAGGCAGGTTCCTCTCCCCGGTCCTCAGCAGTATTTGTTTCGGATTCTCAAAAATAGCCATTCTGAGCTGGGTGAGATGGAATCGCAGTGTAGTTTTGATTTACATTTCACTAGTAGCTAAAGATATTGAACTTTTTTTCATACGCTTAGTGGCCATTTGACATATACTATTTTTTGTTACTGTTCGCTGAGAAAGTTTGGGGAAAGTTGTAATGATTTCTCCTGAATTGTTTCACTCTCATGGGTGATTAAAGCCAAGAAATATCCATCTGGACTTGAGTATCTCCTAACTATAGTGCACTGTTTCTTCCCAGTGCCTCAGTGTCCCCTGGAGGATCACCCTAGCCAGTTGCAGGAATGAGCAGAGCCAGAACACGGCTGTCCTCTCCAAGCTCCATAACGCTGTAGGCAGCAGGAACACAGAAGGTCACTTACACCGTCTTTCTATTGAGCCAGGTGGATAATTAGTTTTTATAAACTGGTGAGATACGTGATGGAGGACTTACTCTATGTTCTTGCTTTCTGGTGAGGAAAGCGAAGATGGAGATTATGGAGAAAGCCACACTACAGAAGAATTCCAATAACCTAGTGCCACACCTAATTTCACCTTCCTCCCAAAGGTATTAAACTTGAGCTGGGAGCAGGGTCAGCAGTATAATACAAGTGCTCTGAGAGTTTGCTGTTGTTTCCTAGCTCCAAGGCCTTCCTCCCAGTCCTCTTCCTGGGGAACCACCTCCATTACAGCGAAACCTCCTCAGCGGTCTGTTTGAGAGAGCAGAGTGCGCTGGGAGGCGACCCTGGGCACGTTCCCGGAAACCAGTGGGAGAAGGTTCCCTTCCCCTAGGCCACACTGCACCCTGGGGAGTTTGCGCCCCTGGAGTTGTGCTGGGAGAGGAATGGAAGGGGTTATCTCGGTCCCTTTCCAAGGCTCTGGTCACAATGAGCTTCTTCAGTTTTGAGCTAAAACCATATGAGGGCAGTTCTCAAGAGCTGTGGTCTCGGGACACTTTCACTCTCTTAAAAATGATTGAGGACCCCAAGGAACTTTGCTTTATGCAGTTCCTAAATACTGATATATACCGAACTAGAAAATAAAACTGAGAAATTGAAAAGATATTTAATTCATTAAAATAGCAACAATTAACTCATTACAGTTAACATAAGCTGTATATTTTATGAAAATAACTATATATTTTTTAAAAACAAGTGAGAAATATAATGTTGCAAAAATGTAGTATATTTTTGCAAATCTCGTTGCTGACTTAGTACAAGCTGAATCTTATGTCTGCTTTTGTACCAAATCTATTAATTTTTTGTTTGTTTTGGCTAAAGTATATGAAAGGAACTCACATAGATATATAGTTAAAAAGGAGGAATATTTTAATGGCTTTTCAAATAATTATAGATAGTCACTGTTCACTGTACACTAGAATTTGGAATTTGGTAATTTCTTAAAGGTTAGTTGTACTGTGAAATCTGAACTCACATCACCAGACTTTTCATATTCTGCTATATTAACATCCATTGAGCCATCCAAATGGGTCTTTTGCTAATGTGTGATTTTTTTTTTTAACATCATGCATTAGTCACTGGGGAAATGTTGGTTCATTTAGTTATGCAGACAATCTACGTGCTGATATATTTCATTATCGAGTGGGTGGAACTGCATGAGATTCCCCGAGGCCAGCTAGATGGAATTCACAGAAGAGGTTCCCCATCTCCAAGGTGGGAGAGAGGCCTCTCCACCTCCCACCCAGTGCCAGCACCCTTCCGGCACCCCTTGAGGGGTGTCCTCTTGGGTTCTACCTGAACCATTAGGTGATCTGCTTTTCCTCAGGGCCTTGGACAAGTCAGTCTCCTCATCTCTGAGACAGCAATTATAGAGGTATCGTGGGACCTAAAGGAGATAAGTGCCAAAGCATTGTGTAGGCAGTGACAGTACCTGCCTATATATATATTTATATCTATACATGTCATTAAATCTGTTAATTGCAATTAATATAGTTTACTGTGAGAGATTACTTGTTTTCATTTTTAAAATTTATTGTATTAAATAAATTGTATATTTATATTTTTATGTGTTATTTATTAAATAAATTTATGTTTATTTTTATTTTAAAAATTTAGTTTAAAAGCCAGTTTGCTTTTCCTGTGAACCAACCAGGGCACAGACCGGGAGACAAGAATATTGTCCCTGTGGGGCCAACCCCCACTTTGTTAGCGGCTGATGTATGAAAACAACTTAGTGCTTGGATTGTGTGATTAACTTTACAGGCCTAGAACCAGTAGTCTGAGCATCTATGGAGAGGATAACAATATGTAATATAGCAAATGTGGGGGATTTTCTTCTGTCTTGTTTTTGAAACCCAATATTGTTCTCCCTGTTTTGCTTTGATCCATTTTATTGTTTTTGTTTTATTCAGTGTTTGACTTTGATCGGTTTAATTCTGTTCTGTTTTGACTTCGTTATGTCTGATGGTATGGGCAGCAATTTTGGAGATAACAAGAGGGCATTATGGTAGCCATTGTTGATTTCCTATTATCCTGTTTTGAAGTCCTGTATCACCTTCACTGTTGTTTTGATCGGTTTTATTTTGTTTGGTTTTATTCTCTTTAGCATAAAATTTTAAAAAATACGATTTATTTTATTAAACAGACTGTGTCTCATTATGTGGCCCAAGCTGGCCTTGAATTCAGTCTTCCTGCCGCAACCTTCCGGATGTGCAGACGTAGGAATGCACTACCGCGCCCAGCTTGAAGAACCTTCTTCTTTACATTAAGCTAATACCTGAGTCCTAGGACTCTTACCACTGGTCTGAACCTGTTTTCTAATCTACAGCAGTGGTTCTCAGCGTGCAGTCTCTAGACGGCAACATCAGCATCTCCTTGGAACCTGTCAGAAATGCAAGTTCAGTCCTCACTCAGAATCAGAGACTCAGAGAAGCGGTAGGGATGGAACACAGCACTTTCATCCTTCAGGTGATTCTGGAGTATACTAAAGCCTGAAAACCACTAATCTAAACACAGCCGCTCACACTGTCTGCACCTGTGAGGCTCTAATATGCCCCTTCTGCAGCATTAAAAACGCATCCTATTCAACAGGATGGGTTCACTGACTACAAACCTGGGTGTCACAGCAATGTCAAATTGCTTTTGAAGACTTCCACACACTCTCAGCATCTACTTGTCCTGTGGAGGACTGTGAGCAACCAGTCCCTAGATAGATTCTGACCCCTGGGATATGCTTTCAGTAGAGGAGGTGCAGATCTGCACGTCTCATGTTCAAGCCCACAAATCTCCTGGGGATCTTGGTGAAGGGGACACTTGGATCATTCTGCCAGTGAGGGGCCTGAGAGTCTGCATTTGTAAGCACCCAGGGATGTGGTCTAGAGTGACGAGGCTCTAGAGCAGAGCAATGGAGGACATGTTCTCTCTCCTCAGGAGCATTGCCCTCAGGTCTGAAGCATTATCAAGCTCCCATTGTGCAGGCTTCATTTCCAGGTTAAATACAATCGGTTCCCTCAACTATGCTTCACGTAGCAATATTTCCGCATGCTGACCTCCATTCTCATGGATTCTGTCCACCTCCTGCACCTTCGATGATGCCTCTTCTCCTCCTGTCTCCCTTTCCCCCGCCTCTCCTGGCATCGCAGTGATTTCCTTCGGTGTTTCCTGGACTGGCTCCAGTCCTGGGGGATTTTCAGATGGCTCAAACTTTTGGGAAACTCTTGAGGAAATCACCACAGAGGTAGGCAGCGCAGTGTGCATCTGTTGAGCCTGGACTCATTCCAGGCTATGCCTCCTGCTTCTGATGTCCTCTCTGGCGACTCCTGCCTGGCCTATCCAAGTCACCTCAACCCAGCACAAATAACCTGGCTTTCGCTTCCCACACTCACTCTTCAAAACCCCGGGGAGCCATGGAGGCAGGGAGGATGGTGAGAAGGGTCCTTCCTGTGCCGCAGGAAAGGGACTTTCTAACCAGGTCAAGAGGAAGTAGCTGTTTTGACGCCATAACCCTTCTGCAAGACCCCCCACCCCCACTACATGGGGGCTCCTCCTCGGTCTCACCTTCTGTGTAACCCTAGTGCAGCATGGTGGGGTCAAGCTCAAGCCCATCATTTATTAGCTGTGTGACACTGACAAATTTCCTAACCTCTCTGAGCCACACTCATAAAATAAGAACTTGCAACATGAGGATTTAGCAAGAGTCCATGCAAATCTCTTAAAATGGCACTTAACGCTATCAGGCACTCAATTAACCTTAGCTGCTAAGGGTAATGATTATAATGGTAGTCATGTGGTCTTTCAATGCCGAGCATTTTAGGTTATTTGCAATTATTTTATTGTCATAAAACGCTCTTAGGAGTGGTCCCCTTTCTTGAATCCCCTCAGCTGTGTGACAGGAGGCCAGGGTGAAGACAGTGCCGGCCCTTGATGGAGCCTGTCAGCTGACTGGCGGAGAGACCCAAGAGACCAGTGGTGACCCAAAGCAAAGAGCTCGGCTGGGACTTTCTGAGACACGGAGAGGGCAGTGCGGCCAGGGAGTCAGGAACGGCTCGGCTGGGTGGAGGTGACTCTTGAGGTAAAATCTGGGCGCCCTGGAAAGCAAGGCATTTCTAACTCCTGTCATTTATTTCACCATCGTGTTCCTGCACTCCGAACAGCTCCTCTGCAGGTCTGCAGGCCTCAGCGCTCTGCTCGTGAGCCGAGGGACCGTCTGCTGGCTCCTAGCAGCAGCCATGTGCCTGGCCGGGCCACCAGCCCGCTGTGGCTGTGGGTGGTCCTGCGTCCTGATCCCAGCCACTCCTGACGTGTGGGTCCAGATGTCGTTTCTGGCCTCACCCAGATCTCTCCTTCCTGACTCATGGGAAGAAGGAAGCTCCTGGCTGAGGGCAGCGGCTCCTCCAGTCAGCAGTGAGAGGTCCTGAGTAGGGTTCTGTGTGGTTGGGGAGGAAACCTGGCTGCTACTGGTGAGAAGCTGGACTCTTGGCAGAAGCACTGAGGGCTAAGAGGTGTCTGCTGGGTCCCAGAGCCAGCTGGTTCCTCAGCAGGGAAAGAATGGGAGCATCTGGCCAAGGGTGTGATGTTAGTAGTGGCGTCTTCACAGGAAAAGGACAAGTGAGGGTATGAAAAAGAAAAAAAGGAAATGCCAACTGCCACTGCTGGATGGTCCTCTTTGTGGTAAGTTTTATAGCCATTACCCTTTGGTCTACCCCACGAGCCAAGGGCAGGCAAGGTGAGCCCAAGTTTAAGAGACACAAAGACAGATTTAGCACCATCTACGGCCGCCATCCTATGAAGAACATGTGTTGTGTTTTTTCCACACTGCTTTTTCTCTGAGTGCGAACATGACCTAGCAAGAGGGATAGGAAACACCCCCTTCTCACTCAGTTCCTGGGGTTGGGGTGGGGCTGGTGCCACCCAAAGCTTCTGGGGTGGGCCTGTGACTCAAATGTGACCAATCATTGCACATCCTCCCACCTCCTGCCCTGGGCGTGTGAGCATATTGGGCAGTAAGAACCAAAGAGAATCAGCCCTGGAGTTTTTGCTGGAATTATCTTTAGGCTGCTAGCATAAAAATTTGAAGATATTGGATGTAAGCCTGGCCATTCATTTTGGAATCACAGAAGGACAGGCTTCTTGGTGATATGATTGATTTGGTGACAAGGAAAACACAGGGAAAGGTGGGGCAGGGAGAGAGGGAGAGGGGAGAAAGAGAGAGGAGAGGGAGAAGGGAAAGGGGATTTGGAAGTTTCCATCAACCATAAATCTGCGAATACGGTCAGCCTGAAGATTGACTACTCTTAGAATTTCATTTAGGTGCATCAGTAAATTTTCTTTGTGACAGCCATTTGAAGCTGACTTTCTAATGGAGATAAATGAGTTCTTAGGATTTGATTGTAGCAGTAGAACTGGGACTCACACCTCACATTTCCCCAGTCTCCTTTTTGCTCTCTCTTTCCCTGCGCTGGGCAGCATACATAGCCTCAGCATTGAGGAGCCTTCTCAACTTGCTCCTTGATGAAGCTGATCTGGCAGGATTTGTGAGATGCTGGGGGTCAGGTTGGCTCTGCGTCCTCCAAATCTTGCTACATAAAGAACTGCAGATTCGCTTTTGCTTGTATTTCGTCATCGTCACTGACTGCTGTGCTGGTGGATGTTTAATAAACTCAGCATGCAGCCTTGGCCTTGTAGAGTTTGCCAGTTTCTGTGGTGTAAAGGTTTCCGTCGTGACCAGTTTCAAGCTAACGAGGTGACGTGCCTGAGTGAGGAGTTGGGGAGACCTTTAGGCAGCACGCCGTTAGATGGTGTTTCCACTACACTACTGTGTTCCACTTCCACTACTGTGTTTGATTTATTTCATTTAACATTATGGTCTTTGTGTGTGTGTGTGTGGTTTTTTGAGACAGGGTCTCGCTATGCAGTTCAGGCTGGCCTTGGGCTTACTTTGTAGCCCAGGGTTGGTAATTGTGGATAACCTCAAGAGAGTATAGATAATAATAAAATGGAGTAGAAATTAAGAAGTTATGAGTTTCACATGTTAGTTACCTTTGTTTTATTTATTTATTTATTTATTTATTTATTATTGGTACCAGGGATCAAACTCACGACCAAGTGCTTGCAAGGCAGGCACTTATGCCACTGAGCTAAATCCTCAGCCTTCTTATTTTATTTTTCAATAGTATGTAATGATTATATTTATTGTGAGAGAAGTTTTTACATGCATATAATACATATTAATCATTTTTTCATTCCCCTCCATTTCTCCCTTGCTTCCTTTGACTCTTGTGTCTCCTCTCATTTGAAAAAAATCTCCGTTTCCAATGATCTATCTTTTATTTTGCTCTTTATTTATCTTTTGAGTTTCTCATATAAGAAATCCTGTGATATTTAAATTCGTGTGTTTGATTTATTTCATTTAACATTATGGTCTTTGTGTGTGTGTGTGTGGTTTTTTGAGACAGGGTCTCGCTATGTAGTTCAGGCTGGCCTTGGGCTTACTTTGTAGCCCAGGCTTGAACTTACAATGACCCTCCTGCCTCAGAATCCTGAGTGCTGGGATTACAGGCGTGCGCCACCATGCCAGGCAGCATTAGTCTTGAGGAGCATCCATTTACCTACAGATGCCTCAGGTGTATCTTTCCTTATGGGAGAGACCTTTGTCTAAGTTTTTACATTTTTTTTCTACTAAGGATTGAATCAAAACTCTTTGGACTGAGCTTGTGAACTTCCTGCCCCAGTCAGCTGGAGTTCTAGGATTGTGTGTGCTGCAACCGGTTTATATAACTTAGTTTTTAAAGAATATCTGGGTTTAACAACTGGCTACTAAAATTCCTGAAAGTGTTATGACTGGAAACTGCTCCCACTTAGATTCCGTAGGAGGGACCTCCTCTCGCTGGTTAGAGAGCGGCCGATAGGGACCTGCACCGGGTTCCAGTGTGCAGTGAGACGGAGTGTACCATTGCCCCTCTGAATGCCCAGGACCAGCTGTGAGGTCACACTCTTACTAGCATGATCAGCTGCTCCAGCTCCCTGGGAAAGGTCCTAAAGCAGTCGAATAGCTCTCCACAGCAGGGGCCTGTGTCAGAGATTCCCACAGATATAGTAGCACAGCCAAGTGAGCTGAATGTGAGGAAGGTGTGAGGCAGAGACGCTGCCAAGTCTGGGCAGATGCAGGGAGACCAGCTGGGTGCCGCAGGAGGTCCTGTCTGATCACTGCAGCCAAAATGACCACACCTAGGCCTGAAGGAACAAGCGTAGGGTGCAAGGGGCCAGTTACCAGATCGGCAGAGAGCGAGGCCTGGGGGACTTGGATGCCTAAGGGACAGCAGAGACTGACCGTGCAGGGGACAGTGGGAAGAAACACTGAAGTCCGTCCCCTCTTATCTGCTCTTCCATCCCGATCTCCATTGGCTGGATCCATTGAAAAACTGGAGGGCTGGGGAGCCCACGGATGTGAACCTCTGGGGAGCGCTGAGCAGGTGGAAAGAGGAGGGAAAGTTCACGGCCCAACGGCAAAGGTCTGACTTCGGCTATCTTGTTGCAGAGGGCATGCTTGGTCCTTTGTTTTAGGTTTAAAAAAAAAGACCAGGGAATCTTGCTTTTCGAACCAGTGCCACCTTCATGCCAGAGACTTTTCCCATCCACTCTTTGTTGAGGGCAGAGGCTTATTGTGTAGGTGTATTGCGTTTTGTTTTGTTTGAGACAGTGTCTCACTCTAGTCCAGGCTGACCTTGAACTCACCATTTTCCTGCCTCAGCCTCCCTAGAGCTGCAATCACAGCTGTGCCAGCCATGCCTGGCTGTGCAGGTGTATTGCTTCCCTCTGTGGGACCAACACGCCTCTCCTAGCCTGGCAGAGATTCTCAGGATGAAGAGAATGAGCCTGTGGCAAAGCCCTGGTCTCTTCTTCTGATGCCAGGGTCATTAACAGGGGCTACTTTCTCTCTCCCCAACTAGTCCTGACCCTCCATCTGGAAGCTTTTTAGGCACGAGCTTTGAGTCTTAGTTTGGGAGCTGAGAGAAATGAGGTGTCTCACTTTGAGACTATATCCCGAGAGGTTACCAGGTCCTGTCACCAATCTGAATTTTCTCTTCTGCAAAACCATTTGACCAGATGATCATGATTGGCAAGCACACCTCTAGGTCATTTGCATAATAAGAAACATGACTTTGTGTCCCCAGAAGATGGCAGCAAAGCTCTGTTTTAGAGGGGTCAGCAACCAGGAGTGTCTTCTGCCCAGAGCTCAAAAGTCTAGATTTGGCAGGGCGTGGTGGCTCTCGCCTGTGTTCCCAGCACTTGGGAGGCTGAGGCAGGACGATTGCCTTGAGTTTGAGACCAGCCTGGGCTACATAAATGAGTTCAAGGCCAGTCTATACTACATGGTGAGACTCTGTTTCAAAAAAACAAAACAAAACAAAGCAACCAAAGTCTAAATTTGATGGTTAGATTTTGCAGCTGAGTGACGATAAATTCAGATTACTCTGATCACCATTGTCAGCAAAGCAGCAGCAACAAGGCCACTTTCAATTTCGGCAGTGCTGCAGTGTGTAGGAGCATTTTTGCATGTGGGAACTTTAACGACCCATCCTGCGGGCAGGTGGTTTAAAACTTAGCCCCACGTGGTTGAGGCTCTGACTCGGCCCTCTGGAGAGCATGGATGCATGGGATAGCACCCCAGGTTTCTTCCTGTCATCTGTCCACGCCCTGTCTCATGGTGTGGAAGACCAAGCTCAGGTCTCTGCTTTCCATGCACTTTGCTGGAGAGTCCGGAGGCCGCACTTACCCATGTTGGCCTAGGCCTCAAGACCGGTTTCTAGCTGCCAGCTGAAACTGATACACATGTGCTGGGGGAGAAAACTTAGGGCACTAACCTCACTTTCACTTTCATCCAGAGAAAAAAAGACTTTAGTTCTTACTTCTCATCAGATATTTCTCGATGCCTGGGTATGAAAGACTCCCATTTGTTCGTTCATTCACTCATTTGTTCACTCATTCATTCATCCCTTCATTCAGTAATTGGAATGCTGATGAATGAGAGGTAGTGTTATGCACTGTGAAGGATATGGAGCTATTCTTTGTTTCTGACTCACAGCTCTGGGGACCAAGATTTGGGATGCGGGGGCCAAGTTAGTGCAGAGGTACTTGGAAGAGGCTTCTTCCTAAAGGCCCCTGGGTGAACTGGGTATTGTTTGGGAAGATGGAATTCAGATTTGATTTTGTTGAGTATCAGGGAGGGCTGATTCCATAGAAAAAATTTAAGATGGTCTCCAGTGTATCATGTTAAGTCCGTAAGCCAGAGGAAACCCCATAGAGACACAGCCGAAGACCCAGACTGTTTTCCATTGGAATCCGTCCGTATCTTGCACTTCACCCGCCTCCTGGGGCCATGTCTTGCTCTCCAAGTCCTGATGAAAGGTGACCAGTGTTTCCTCAGTGCCAGGCTCTGGACCAAGCATGCTTCTTGCATATTCTTATTTACTTCTCAAAATCCCTATACAGCACATTGGTATAACCCGTTTTACAGGAAAGGAAACTGAAAATTGCACAGTAAGATAGCTCACCCAAGGTCGCAGAGCGAGTGAGGGGGTAACGGAGGATGGGGACTTCATCAGGTGGGACCTAGGTTCCACCATTATAGCACACGTACTGTTGTGACTCTATGTGGGGCTCCAAAGAGCAGAAATCTCATCTCCTTCTCCAAACACCGGGCAGGTCATAACTCGTCTGCAGCATCTCCAGAAAATGAGAAATTAATACCTGCCTGATCTGACAGACTTCTTGAGATGCTGGCATGGAAAAGTAACTACAAGGACAGGGAGCATCAGACAAAACTGGTCTGTGCGTTTGAACTAATATCATCCTTAATGGAAGGGCTGTGGGGGTGGCAGGTGTACTGGATTAGGGACTGGTATCTGAGGGACTTGGGAAATATCGCTTCTCTCTCCTGGCCTCGGATTCCTTGACTGTGAAACGAGAAATGGGAAAGATAATGTCTAATGAACTCCTTCAGCACTGCTGAGGAGCAAGACGGTGCTTTGATGGTGCTAGGGATGGTGATCGCAGGGCTGGAGGCGATGAAGATGGTGATGCTGGCCGTGGTGATGATGACGGTGGTGGTCACGTCAGAGGCAGGGGGCCTCAGAATAGTCTTCTGTTACTACTGCTGCTGCTATCCCTCAACTTCTACTGCATTACGTCACAGGTCTATGGGGTTGGGCTGCCAAAAGATGAAAGAAGGATCTGGACGGTGGAGAGAAGGGAGGAGTCAAGACATCAGATGACGGTGTAGTTATATTAGGGCTTGATGCTTAGTAAGCCAGCGCTTATAAACAGGTAGTGGAAACCATCGGTTTTTAGAACAGTTTTATTGAGATGGAATTTGCATACCATATAAATCACCCATTTAAGTACAAAATTCAAAGGCTTGCAACATATTCAGAGTTATACATCCGTGGCTATAGTCAACTTCAGAAGACTTTCATTACCTCAACAAGAAACCCAGAACCCTTCCCCATCGCCCCAACCCCCATCCCTCCCAGTGAAGCTATGGTTTTGTTATATCTCCATCTTAAAGAATTAGGAAAGTGAGACTGAGGAGAATAATTTATCCAGGGCCACACAGTGATATGCGGCAGTATCAGGATTGCCTTCTTGTTTCCTGGCACACAAAGCTCATGCTCTTGACCAGTGAGGGAACTCAGCTGTGGAGAGTGTATGTGATCAACCCAAGGCCACAAAGCTACGGCTATTAAGTGATTAGGCTGAGGCTCCTATGTAGTCTGAGCCCCTAAGCCAGCCACAGTGGTCCCCATTGTATCCTACTAAGCCCTGTAGGCTGAGCAAATAAACATAATCATAAGCAGTGGGATCTTTAGGATCCGAGAGAGAGAACGGAAACTCACCGTATATAGCTTCTCTTGTAGTGGAGGGGAGGATGGTGCCTGAATCTAAGCTCTACCTGGACTTTGAAAGTTGATGGCTCTATGGGTCCAGCTGTTTCCTTCATCTTTGGGCCCTGGGCACCCTAAGGATGATTCATGCAGGTGGACAAGAGTTACCCAGCTGGAAAGAGGAGAAAGGTGGTGCCTGTCTGGGCCTCAGTCCATTTTTATTTTCTAAAGTATCTGCCTTTGAGGGATGAATGTGTTTGGCAGTACCTACCACCTGCTTAGATACAGGGAACTGTGGGTGGGCTCAAGAGAACTGGTCAGCACAGCCCTCAGAAAGGATGCAATGGAACAGCAGAACTGCCCAGTAGACAAGCACCGGCCTAGGAGTCTGGGATCGCCAGGGCCAACTTCCCACTCTGCGCCAGACAACTGTAAGCAGAGTGCTTAACCACTCTGGGACCCCAGCGTCCCTATCTGTAAATTTAAGGAGGAAATGGGAAACTGAATTTGCAAGAATTATTAATTCCTAGGAAGAGAATGTGTCATAGTTACTCAAAATGATCCTTTCTCTAGACATTTATATTTTTTTTCACTTTATTGAGGAATAATTGAGAATAGGAATTATATATATTTAAGATGCACGCATTTATTTATTTCTGCTACTGGGGATTGGTGTCAGGGTCTCACATACACATCAACCATAGTGACCGTACTATATATTAGGTTTCCGGAAATTACTCATCTTGCATAATTGGACGTTTGTATCCTTTGGCCAACATTTCCCCATTTTCCCAACTCTTGGTCTTCAGCAACTGGTTACCTTCTGACTCTGCTTCTCTGAGTCTGACTAGTTCAGATTCTCCGTGTAAGTGAGCTTATGCGATATTGTCTTTCTGTATCTGGCTTATTTCACTTCGCATAATTCCCTTAGGTTCATCCACGTTGTCACAAATGGCAGGATTTCCTTCTTTTTAAAGGCCGAACAGTGTTTACATACGTGATTGTGCATTATTTCCATTATCCACTTACCTGTTAATGAATGTTTAGGCTGTTTGAGTATCTAGGGTATTGGGAACAGAGCCACAACAAACATAGGAGTGGTGATGTCTCTGTGAGGTGATTCTGTGCCCTTTGGAGATATACTGAGCCTTGAGACTGCCAGCTGGCACAGTGGTACTGTTTTTGATCTTTTGTGGATCTTGGTGCTATTTGCGATGATAACTATACTAATACGCGGTCCCATCAACGGTGTTTCTTTATGTCTTCACAAACACATATTAACCTTTCTGGTAACAGATTCTCCAACTCCGAGGTGACACAGGGTACTTTTTATTTTTATTTATTTTTATTTTTATGGTGCTGGGAACAGAAACCAAGTCCTTGTGCATGCAAGGTAAGCACTCTACCAGGAGCTACACCCCTAGCCAGTTTCGTTTATTAATTTTTGAGACAGCATCTCATTATGTTGTCAAGCCTGGCCTTGAACTTGAATATAGCCTGTGCTGGCCTCAAACTGGCCTTGATCTTGCAACCCTCCTGCCACAGCTTTGCCAGTGTTGGCATTACAGACCCGCACCATTATACCTGGCCAGGTTTTTACTTTTAAATATTTACGGAAACTAGTGACTTAGCTATCAATGGGTTCGATTTTCAGTCTTTGTTCTTGGAGTAATGTTATGGCTTTGGGGTGAATCTTTGGATGTTGGGTATTTTATCTCAGCGATGAGAAAAGTAGCTAAGACTGGCAAGAAGACTCTACTTTCACATTTCTTACTTTTCTCATATTTACAGTAGAGCAGGTAAGAATCTGAAAATCAGGCCGTCAGAATGGGAGGAGATCAGGATAGCAAACACAACCGAGCTAGTAGTCCAAGGATTTGGGGAAATGTATTTCTCACACATTTCCCTCCGCTCTCCAGGAGGTCCCTCGCGGCAACAAGCCTCAGGAAGGCCTCATTCTTCCATCTTCTGTGGGAGAAAAAAAATGTACACAGAAAATGAGTCAAAGTCAACGGGAGGCTGAGCCTCACCCTCAAGCGGAGCAGACAAAAAGCAAGGAAATTCAGAAAAATGACATTAAGGAATGACTTTATCTCCCTTTGCTCATTGTGGAAAACAAACCAGTGGAGTGACCAGAGAGGGACAAGACCTCTGTGTGGCCAGAATCTCTAGCTCATAGCTGTGTCCCCCTGCGCCTCGTTGCTCATTCTCCTGAGTGCTTAGGACATGGGAGTCTTCATCAAATGGTAAATTCTGTGAGGGCGCGGCCAGTAGCAAGGACAAAGGGACCAGCAGGTATCCTCCAGCTCTCCCTGGATGGTCCTCTGAGGCCTTGGATTTCAGGGCTTGCTGGGAAGACGTCACCCTGACTCATCTGCTTTTACCTGGCTCCCCACGTCACGGCTCTTGGCCTTTAGCTTGTTGACTTGTGACTCGGCGATGTCCGCTCTCTCCTCGGCCTCCTCCAACTCATGCTGGACCCTCCGGCACCTGGACAGCTGCGTGTTGGCTTGCTCCTCCTGAGCAGAAGATGGGTGGGTATGAGGCTGTGGGGTATGACTCTGGGCTCTGGAGAATGGGAGGTTATGAGTCCTGGATTCCTTAGTGGCAGGGAGGGAGGGTGTGCTGAGTTCTCCAAGGTGTGAGGACAAGACTGTGGACACTGCTTGGGCCCACCTTGAAAGTATGACTGCCACTCTAAGGTCATCTCCTTAACCTCTCCTCTGAGCAACTTCTCCTGTACCTCTTTAGAGAAGACCCAAATCCATAATTGCCCCAGAGTGCCTGAAAGTAGTAGAGACCAATGGGCTGGGTTTTTCCACCCGACGTTGTGTCTAGTGACAGGACACGAAGTGGACCTAGTTGAAGGCTAAACAAGGGTTCTTGGCTCATGTGGCCTCCTGGGCACCCTCTAGTCTGGGCACCCATTCATGCTACTGGGACGGTCCTAACTGATCTGCAGGATCTCTCTCCCCACCTTCTTGGGGTCAGGATAACACTGCCCTGGTCAGTTTTATCCTGGGCAAGGAGGAAAATGGGCAGTGGAAGAAGCTCGATATCTGCACATTTGTCTAGGGCGAGGTCCCCTACATTTTGTTCCTCTAGCTATTAGTCATGACTAATGATCTGCAAAGAATCAGAAGGTTCCAAAGTCAGCGAAGAGTAGGAAATGCTATACTCTAGAATGACTTTTCCACTTTGGACAGTTGATTATGTATTACTTACAGAATCTTAGAAATCTCTGAAGGAAGGCAACTCATTTAACTTAATTTAACCCAGAGTTTCCCAAATGGTTTGTTTTCTACCAAACAAAAAGCTGCCCACTTCTTGCTATTCATGTCTCTCCTAGCATTCCCAGGAGACACTTGAGAGCATGCTGGTTCTTTTCATTCCAGCTCTTTCCTGTTGATTTCACCTGTTTGATCCAGGGGTGGATTAGAAGGGTGGGACGGAGTGGTGGGAGGGAGGGGCAGCAAGAGAAGACTGAAGGTAGTGGGGGCTAGAGAGAGGGGGTCCTAGTGGGGTGGCCAAGCGAAGGGGATGGAGGTAGCTTCGTTAAGTGGGATGCAATGGGAGGCCACAGAGCAGGTGGAGGTGGGGAAGGTTTGTTTAGCACAGACCAGGGAAGTGAAGAGGGCAGGTGTCTCTCTGTTTATACCTGCAAATGCGAACTCGGGTCTAAGGCTCTTGGGATGCTACCAGCAAGGCACCTGCTGCCCCTCAGGGCTTGTGGGGATACCTGGGGACATCCTGTACTCACCGCCTCCTCTGCCTGCCTTTTGTAAGACTTCACTTTGGCCTGCAGCTTGTCTACCAGGTCCTGGAGCCGGAGGACGTTCTTGCGGTCCTCTTCGGCCTGCAAGCAGAACATCTGTGGGGAGGACTGACCCACAAGCCCATGGCTTCCACTGATGGGGCTCAGTCTACGTATCATTCATGGGGGTTTGGAGACCTCTACCTGGTAGGTCATTTCCTTGACTTTGCGTTCATATTTGTGGGCCCCCTTCAGAGCTTCAGCTCCCCTCTTCTGCTCAGCATCCAATTCACTTTCTAACTCGTGCACCTGGGTGAAGGGAATTTAGGAGTCAAATCAGCGTTCACCAGGTTCTCTCCTGCACATCAACGCCAGCCATTTTCTGATGAACTCAAGGACCACTGTGATGTCTTCTCCTGGGGCTCAGAAGCCAGGTGTTATCCACCAGACCACCGTGCACCTCTGCTGTACACATGAGAACGAGATGCCCACTTTGGGGAGAGGCAGCCTGGCTGCTGCGTCAGGTTTAGCAAAGATGCTTCTTCCTCTGCAGCCACATAGTTTGACAAGGCCAGCGCAGACTGAAACCTGCATGACCGCTCATGGTGATCTGATGCCTGATAAAGCAAGGCACGAGGGGACAGGGAGCAGTCAAAGGTATGTTCAAACTCCAGGCCCAGTTATAGGTCCCAAGCGCATCATCCCTTATTACTGAGCATGAGGATGGGGTGGAGATGATCACTGCCTACCCAGCCTACCACAAATGTGGGGGTGGAATAAGCTAAAGCGTGTCAAAGTATTTTTTAAAAATTATTATTAGTTTTGCAGGGCTGGAGATGGAACCCAGGGCTTTGTGCATGGTAGGCAAGTGCTCTACCCCTCGGCTACATCTCCAGTGTGAAAGTATTTTTAGAAGGCTGAAGCGTTACACCGGGGTTGTGGATGTCCTAGTTACTTCTGCCTTTTCTGGAGTCTTGAAGCAAGAGGGCAGTCACTGGGACTCCAGGTCAACAACTGTGGTTCCAGCTCCACAAGCTGTGAGATCCAAGCAGCCAGCCTCACGATCCTCTCCTTAGGGAATCCTTGTGGCTGCAGAGCAAGTGACTGCAGGCTTGGAGACTTATGAGAGCAAAACTCCCAGTGAAACAGGGTTATTCTGGGAACTATTCCCCCCCCCCCCAAAATCCCCACTGTCTACTTCATGGACCTGGGAAACTGTCTCCCATGTGGTTTTATAAAATACCCCAGCCAGGTATAGTGATTCCAGCACTCAGGAGGCTGAGATAGGAGGAACATCGCTGTGAGCTCAAGGCCAGTTCGGGCTAGAAGCCAGCTTAAGGCCAGCCTGCACTGCATAGCAAGACCCTGTCTCCAAAAAACAAAAACAAACAAACAAACAAACAAAAACAAAACCCAAAATAGAACCCAGCTCCTTGGGCTGCTCTGCGGGCTTTTGTAAAGTTTATGGAACCCACATAACTGGGCACCTGGAACTGGAGAACAATCAAGGTGCCTTACAGTGCAGGGAGTGGTGGTGGCTGAGGGCGCCCTGCCCACCTAGGAATCAAAGAACCATAGGAGGTAGCCTGGGAGGGAACCACAGAACGTAACTCCTTTGGGAGAGGGGTCCATGAAAGGGGCCGTCTAAACTCATTTTCATGGAATAGGACTGGGCATATTGAAAATAAGCATTGAAGGGATTTTTTGTGGGTGGAGAAGTTCTAACTTCCTTGGTGTCTATTTATGTTATTCATGTGTCTATGATTTTGTTCTTAGCTTAGAAAATTCCTTCATGTTTAAAGGAATGGTGTGTCTGGTGACCATATCCTGCAGAGGCTAGTGCGGAGAATGACTGTGTTTGGGGCCTTTCCTGCTGGGAAAAGTTGTTTCTTTATATTTTTCTCCTCTGCATCCTTCTTCCCTCCAGCTCTTTCATTTCCTGTCTCCCTGAGACAACAAAGATATTTTAATAACCTCTTGCATGTAGTCTTTCTCTCAAATGTCAATTGCTAGCGTAGCTCATTTTAAAAAATGATTAAAAGAAGCCATCGCAGATCTAAAAGGAAAATCAAAGGGAAGAGAAAGTGAAGGGAAGAGTCAGGCAAGAAATCGAACAAATACACAATATGCTTCTAGATAAAGAGCAAGTAGGACAGCCAGCCTTCGGGGATTAAGCCTTCCTGGTGTGTTAGCTTGGAGGAAGAAGTGGCAATTGCCTCCCTTTCAGGATGGGGTGGAAGCATCCGGAACTGCAGATGGCATTTAGAAACGGGAAGAGAACGAGACCTGCTGGGGAAGACAGAAAGGAACTATAGATTTTATGCAGGATGAGCCATTGTTTATCAACACGAAGACTGGTCCAAAATGTAAATTACACCAAAAAGTGCAGTTTCATGATTGTGAAGTATATTTTGCCCATTTATGTGTGTAGTATAAATTTATGTGGAAGCCAGTGAACACTAAAAAACACCAGCGTTGCAAAACAGATTTGTGCGTGTTGGGATGTAGGGAGAGGTGAGAGAGAAATTATTAGGACATTTGGCTCACAGGGAGTCTAGCAAGTAATTCTGAAGCTAAACTTGCAGTCTAGTCAAACAATGGCCGCTTTCCTACCACCTAACTTCTGGATTGTGGATCTGTGTGCAAGGCCAGAGTCTTCTCAAACACCCACCCGGGCCTCCAGTTTCTGGATCTGCTTCTTGCCGCCCTTCAGCGCCAGCTGCTCGGCCTCATCCAGGCGGTGCTGCAGGTCCTTCACCGTCTGCTCCAGGTTCTTCTTCATGCGCTCCAGGTGGGCGCTGGTGTCCTGCTCCTTCTTCAGCTCCTCGGCCATCATGGCGGCCTGGCGAAATTCACAGGACACATTACTGGGCTGTCCACCCATCCCAAGCCCAGCGGAATGGAAGAGGCTGGTTTTGTGCATGACAGCCAGCCTCCCTTCTCCTGGGCCTCAGTTTACCTCTGTACTCTCTTGCAACACTTCTCCAAGAAGTCGCAGATAACTGCACTCGTAAGGAGATGTAACTGACTTGCTGTGGCATGGCTAGGAAGCCTCATTCCTCATCTCTAAATGCCATCTCTGAAAGTAAAAATGGTGCTTACGTCCGTGATGGCCTTCTTGGCTTTCTCCTCTGCGTTTCTGGACTCCTGGAGAGAGTTCTCCACCTCCGCCTGGCACTGAGTCAAGTCGGCCTCCAGTTTTCTCTTGGTGTTTATTAGGCTTGTGTTCTAGAAGCAAACATTAGGCGTCAGATGTGAAATTTTTATTTGGGCACTCAAAACAATGGGAAGAGAGAGGTTTAGGGGATAGCTAAATCATAATCGTGTCCCATTTCTTCTTTTTCACATGGTGATTGGCTAGGTACTGTATTATTCTTGGCCAGACAAAAAGTCTTGAAACAGATCCAAGAACTTCTATCCAAAAACTGAGTAAATGATAAAGGTAGATCTTCAAATATTTGGGGATAGATTTTTTTTAATAGGAAGAAGTGCTAAAACAAGGGCTGGGGATTTAGCTCAGTGGCACAACCACTTTACTGGAAAGTGCAAGTTGTGAGTTTGACCTCTGGTACAAAAACAAAAAAAAAAAAGACTGATAAATAAAAAATGTAAAATGAAGAATTTTTTTTTTTTTTTTTTTTTTTTTTTTTGTACCAGGGATTTAACTCATGACCTTGCACTTGCCAAGCAGGTGCTTATACTACTGAGCTAAAATTCCTGGTCACCCAAAATAATCCTAATAATCAAAATATAGGATACAGAGAATTGCAAGGGTGATACAAACTAGAAAACATTTTTAATGCATATATGGAAAATATTATCTTTTTTATCATATGAGTATGACAGATCCATAAGGAAAAAAGGGCAAGAGGTACAGATAGTTAAAATACACTAAAAGCAGTAAGAATGCGCTTCAAAGTGATGCAATATTCTGCATCATCAGTAATTCATGATAAACAAGTCCATTGAGGTACGTTTCAACAACACAACTGGTGAAGATTTAAGAAATAATAACTACGATCTTTGAGAAATCATAGTGTTGGGGTCTAGGAGGCTGAAAGCGGAAATTTGTGAATGAGGTCCCCAAAGAACGCATGCAGACATATATGTCAGCCACATGACAGTAACAGGCAGCCAGCAGAGCACGAGTAGCCTGCGTCTTTATCGGTTAACTCTTCCTCGCGTCTTTATCACACGTTCACCTTCTTCCACGCTGTTCTCACCAGCCCATGCATGATTACTAAATCATAGATACTTAAGTGCATCCTTATATGTGCATATGCTAGACACTGGGTCATGTCTTTACATGACCTCAGATACCCTGGGTTTTATGTCATCTGTTGGGTCTCCCAACATATAGAAAAGGGTCCTCACATAACTTTTGAATGGGAATAGAAACTAGGGCAACCTTGTTAAAGAGGAGTTCACAATGTATTACAAAGGCCTTTACTGCTTTGACCCTGAACTTTTACTTCTAGAGAGTTAATTACTTCTAGAATATTCAGATGATCATGGATGTATGTGAAAATTTAGTTAGGAGGACATTCATTCCAATGGTCTTTCTAATAGTAATATTGTTATTGCGAATGATCTAAAATAACCAACCACTGAATACTGATTAAAGTGCCATGAAATACAACTATAGTAGTCTGCTTTTCAGCCATTAAAACTGTGTTATAAAAGACACATAAGCAGAAATGTGTTTATGACACATCGTTAAAAGACAGTACTAGGTTGCAAAAGATTGATCAGGTTTTACAAAATATATAATATTTATGTAATTCACAAGGGTCTAAGAATGAGCAACTGGTTAATATGGGCTGATATTTTCTTCTATATGTTTGCTTATATTTCTTACTTTTAAAACCAATTTTTAAAAAACTTTCATAAAAATATAAAATAAAAATTCCATAAAAATTTCATAAAAATAATAAAAATAGTTATCTTCAAAGAAAATCCTAATATTTTAAGATTTCAACTTAAGTGCTAGGCCGAGCATCCTAACGTGGATGAACATCTGAAATTCCAAAGTGCTCAAAATCCAAAACTTTTTAAGGGCTGACATAAAACTACAGGTGGAAAATTCCACACCTGACCTTACGTGACAGATCGCAGCCAAAATGCAAGCACACTAACATTATCTTACATAATAACCTACAGGCTGTGTATACAAATGTGTAAGAAATATAAATGATTTCATGTTTCGACTTGAATTCCAGCTTCAATATACCTCATTATGTATAAGTAAATAAAACTTAAAAACAAATCTGAAATCTGAAACGTTTCTCATCCCAAGTATTTTGTCCCCAGGTATTTAGGATAAGGGATAGGCAATCTGTACTTCCTCTCCCCAGATGTCTCATGAATAATTGCTTGCTCTAATTTCCCCGCAACGCGTGTGATCTTTTATTTCTGGATAAAGAAAACTCAGAACTCTGTCAGCCAAGAGCAAAGGTTGCCCAGGCAATGGGTTGGTCCTGACTGCTGGTCTAGGAGTGGGGAGCTGCGTGCCCATGGGCCCCTCTTCCCCCTCTCCCAGGACGGACCCTGAGGGAGGCAGAGATGGTGGAGGAGGCAGTGTGGACCCTCCTGGGAAGAGCGGAAGCCCTTGGCGGTGCAGGAGGCCCCACCTGCCCCAGGGCGGACCCGAGCCCGCAGTTGCAGCCGCACCTGGGTGTGGAGCAGCTGCACTCGGGCGCTGGCGTCCAGCAGCTCCTGCTCCGACAGCCTGCGGGTGCGCTCCGTCTGCTCCAGGGCCACTTTCATCTCCTCCAGCTCCTCCAGCAGGAGGCCGTTCCTGCGCTCCGCAATGGCCAGCTGCTCCTTGAGGTCCTCGTTGCTCCTCAGAGCGTCGTCCAGGTGCAGCTGCGACTCCTTGGGGGGGGATCGGGAGTGAGGCCCGCGCTGCAGGGCAGGCGGGGGGGGGGGCACACGGGTCTCTCCCAGGAGCCGGCGCTCACCTTAAGCTGGCCCTGCACCGCGCGCAGGTGTTTCTGAGTGTCTGCCGCCTGGCGGCTGGAATGGCCCAGCTGCACCTCCAGCTCGTTGAGGTCCGCCTCCATCTTCTTCTTCAGCCGCAGGGCATCGTTCCTGCTGCGAGTCTCAGCCTCCAGCGCGCTCTGCGCGGCCTCTGCGGCCCGGTGGCTGTTCCTTTTGAGCTGCTGGATCTCCTCATCCTTCTCGGTGACCTTGCGGTCCAGCTCAGATTTCACCTGGCTGAGCTCGAACTGGACACGCAAGATTTTACTCTCCTCATATTCCAAGGAACCCTGATGAGAGTAAAGGTGTGACCGGGAGTGACACAGGCGTCACCTTTTGGGTACCTATTTCCACCCCCATTATGATAAAATGAGTTCGTCTCCTTTTCTTACACCTTTTTACAGAGGAAAAGAACATTAAAGGTTTGAGTGGTTGACTTGCTCCCAAATGTCCCTAATTGTGACAGTTTTGACAGGGACTTTGTACCCTTTATTAACAAATACTTGTATCTTAAAAGAGGGAGCATCTTTTGAAGCAGTAAATCTTTTATGGCAGCCGTGTATTTTAATAACTGTAATTTAGGAACTAACCTATTCTCCACATCTACAGGAAATTTGCTCTCCTCTTATGGGTTCAAATGTCCCTAGAGCCCTTCAGCCCACTGGCTTCCACCGCCCTGACTGATGATCACACCAAAAGACTCTGGGTCTATTTTGATTGTACATGGTTCCCCATAGCCAAGAATGCCAGGCGTGGATCTAAGTTAAACATGAACTGAAGGATTCTAAGCTGGTTTTCACAATGTTTGAAGATCGATTTTGTGTGTGTGTGTGTGTGTGTGTTTCCTAAGTGGATATATTTATCTATTCTCAAAAGGGAACGTGTGCTATTGGGCCCAGGAGATAATAGTCAGAGCACCTAGCCTTTTGGACCACAGGGGCGGCTGGAGGTTTTCCCGACAGAGAGGGCTCCCGGTGGCAGGAAGAGCCCTTTCTGGGTGGGCAATGGCTGCCTGCCTCAGCTTCCTGTTTGCCTGTGCTTCTGAGTGTTCCAGACGAGACACTTTACTTGCCTCTGCCTCTTCTAAGGCAGCCTGGAGATCAGACTTTTCCTGTTCCACTTGCTTCTTAATCTTTTCCGCTTCCTGGAGGTTCTTGCCAGTTTCTGCAATCTGCTCAGTTAAGTCAGAAATCTCTTCTGCAAAGGACACGCTTGATTTAGTTTGTTCCAACAGGCTCCCGTTGACAGCATTAGCATTTGCCAGGTAACTGAGGGGCTGGCAGTTCATTCATGACATTTTTACAGGAGATAATACAGGGGGACTGTTTAGATGAGGTGTCAACAAGACACAGATGCGTCACCTCACCTGAACTATGCAGGGAAACCGACCACAGGGAAAGAACTTTTTATAGCTCAAAGATTTCAGGAAGTATTCAAAATAGTCACAGAGATGACCGGAAAATGCAAAGAGTTATAGCATTTCAGGACCAGCAGTGGCTTTAGAAAATCACTGGGGCTGCTCTTCTAGTTTTATAGGTCACAGGTCTGAGGTCCTAGGGATTTAGGGACATGGGTTCAAAGCCATTCAAGACAGAATCCCCGGAGTGTCTTTTTCTGTATC
The DNA here is from genome assembly GCA_004027295.1 of Dolichotis patagonum. NCBI lineage: Eukaryota > Metazoa > Chordata > Mammalia > Rodentia > Caviidae > Dolichotis > Dolichotis patagonum. The sequence continues at coordinate 53,065 of PVJX010001801.1, read as the reverse complement.
AGCAGTGAGTTTAGAAACCCAATGTGCCTTCAGATTTTGAAAGTGAACTGGGTACCAGGTGTAGTGGTTCACGCCCATAATCCGAGCACTCGGGGAGACTGAGGCAGGAGGACTGTGAGCTCAAGCTCAGTCCGGGCAAGTTAGCAAATTAGCAAGACCCTGTCTGAAAAACTCAAAGAGGGTAGGGACGCAGCTCAGGGTGAAGGGCTGAGACTCAGTCCTCAGTACGGAGTGGGAGGGGCTTGGTGACTGCCGTGCCTTACACTGAGAGGGCGCTGGGCTTTGGGGTACACGGTACATGTGAGCTAGATGGAGTGAGGATTTTATAGGACAGCAGGAAGGAGGAGGCTGTGGCCACAGGGGGAAGAGACTGGCAGGAGAAGGGCTGTAGTACCCTCCCACGGTGCCGAGACGGAGTGTACCTTGCAAGTTCTTGTTCTCTCGCCTCTGCGTCTCCAGCTGCTCCAGCGCCTCCTCGTAGGCGTGCCTCATCTTGAAGATTTCGGTGCTCAGTGACCTGGACTCCTTCTGAGAAGCTTCCAGTTCAGCTTGACTTTCACCCAGCTTTTGCTTCCATTCTGTGAGGACCTGGGAGAGGACAAAGGGATATGTGAGAAGCCGAAAGGGCTGGGGGGCCGGGAAGAGACCACACGAGCAAGGGATTTGCAGCAGCACTATAGTTTCACCTTATACCTTGAGGACCAAAGTGAGGGAGAGGCTCCCGCCCCCACCCGGGGGGCTCCAAGATCCCTACAGTGCTCTGCTGGGTTCCTTTCTCTCTCTTTTAAAAAAAGTGCTGGGGACTGAACTCTGGGCCTTCACACGGAGCTCCATCTTCAGTCTGTGCTTTTTAAATTTGTTTTGGTGCCAGGGATTAAACTCATGACCTCATGCTTGCCAGCCAGGCATTTGTGCCACTGAGCTAAATCCCCGGCCCTATTTTTTAAAAACGTTTGAGATGGGGTCTACTACATGGTTAAATTTCCCAAACTGGGCTCACACTTGTGATCCTTCTGCCTGAGCCTCTCAAAATGCTAGCGTGACAGGCAGGCTGAGCATTGCTGATCCAAAATGCTTTGGGCCGTAAGTGTTTCATTTGGGATATTTGTGTCACTCGAGGTATCTCGGTGAGGGATCCCAAGTCTAAACACAAAATCCACTGCCTTTCATATTCGCCTTCTGTGCATAGTGCAGATAATTTTAGATGATATTTCTGGTGTCCTGTGTGTTGCCTGTCAGAGGAGAGCAAGTGTGGAATTTTCCAATTTCAGCATCATGGTGCTTAAAAATTTCAGACTTCGGATTTTTGTATTACAGATGCACAACCTGCACTACGATACCCATGTAATTCAAATTAGCTCCGATTAGAGATAAAACTAAGCTAATGAAAGTACTGTCCCAGAAACACATCGGGGCCGTGCACAGCTCACACAGCTGAGCGTCTCTCTGCTCATCACCGCGGAGAGGCAGCTGGGGAAAGACCTTGTCGAAGTTCCGCTGCTTCTTGTCCAGGGTGGTGCAGGCGGTGTTGGCCCGCTCCAAGTCCAGCATCAGGTCGTCCACCTCACCCTGGAGCCTCTGCTTGGTTTTCTCCAAGGAAGCGCACTTGGAGTTCGCCGTCTCTGTGTTCTCCTCCGCTTCCTGGAGCCTCTGGGCCAGTTTCTTCCTAGGAGAACCAGACGTTTTTGGTCTAGGCAAAAGTGGGAGGTTTCAGATTGAAAAAGAACAGTCTGAAAGGGATGGAGTAAGACACGGCATGTAAGAGGGTCTGGGAAAACAATCCTATATCACATAGCAGTGCACAGCGGGCTGCGTATATCATGCTACTTCCGTAAGACTCTAACGGGGCTGAAAAATTCCCATCACTGGCTGAAGCTGTCATTATAATGTCACAGTGCAGTAACTCGTATGTCTGGGTGATGCTGGTATAAACAAACCCACTTCTCACCCATCCTAGGAAGGTATAACAGATACAGTTATGTTTTCTACCTACTTCATAAGGATAATAAACAATTCTGTTACTGATGTTCCTAAACTATTCTTTTTTTCTTTTTCTTTTAGTTTTTGGCAAAACTAGCTCAGGCTTGCCTTTGGAAAAGACAGTTGGATTGGTTTTTGGGTTTTGGTGGAGGGCATGGGGCAGAAAGGGGTGCCCCAAGCAGTAGTTTTTTCCCAAGGGTAGGTTGAGGCCCAGAGCTGAGCCTTGGGTCAGTTGTTCCCTGTGCTCCCGCATACAGCTGTCTCCTCACGGGCTCTGGGGAAGCTGTGGGAGGGTGGGGGCTGGGACAGGCTGCTGTGGCCCATTCCCTGGGTCAGGACATCAGAGGTTCAGACGCCAACTTCCCGTTGTCGGTCTCCGTCTTCTTCACACCGTGGCAGACTCAGTGTGGGTGAAGCCGGGGCTTTGGAGGCCCCGTAGGGCGAGCTCACCACTCCTGCACAGCCGCTGTGGTCTTCCTGTAGGCACCCCTGTTCTGCCTCCCAGCCTCCAGCCTATTCTTCCCGTCCTCCAGCAGCTGAGAGGAGGTGGCCATCTCGACGTCCAGTGCCAGCTTGATGCCCACGAGCTGCTGGTACTCATGCAGCTGCCACACCATGTCTTGCTTGGTCTTCAGCAGGTGGCCTCCAGCTGGGTCAGCCTGGCATTGGTGTCCTTAATAGTCATGTCCCCGCACTGCTCAGCATCACCGTGGCAGCCTCCAGGGACGCCCTCTGGCCTTTGAGGGCCTCCGTCTCCTCTGGGGGTGGCCAGTGTTGGGGTTCGTCTCAGAGATCTCAGACTTCATGCAGCGGAGGTCACCCCTGCGCTTCCCAGCCGGGGTCTGCAGCTCCTCATACTTGGTCTGCTGCAGCTCTCAGCCTCAGCCCGGCTGTGGCTGGCAGTCTCGTGCCGGACACTGACCTCAGTGATGACACCACGCAGGTCCAGGGAGCAGCTGCCATCCGTGGGTAGCAGCGCAGGTGTGTCTGAGATCTGAGATTACAGCTCAGGGATGTCTTCTTCACACAGCAGCGTGAGGGAGTCATCTCACCCGCCAGCCCTTCCAGGTGACACTCAGGCCCCACCTCGTTCACGTAAGCTTCATTCGCATCCTTCTTGATGTGACAGATTCGTTCCCCGTCTCTGTGCGCCTGTTCGTCTCACCCTTGCACTTACTCTTGGGGTCCTACACCAGCCCCTCCACCTCCAGCGTCCCCTTCCCACGGTGTCCAGCTGGCACTGGGAGTGTTGACAGAGCTTTCCAACCTGTGGGCCACGTTAGCCTCGGATGTCTGCTGCTACTGCTGCTGCTGGAAGCTCTGCTCGGTCTCCAGCGCTGGGTCTGCTGCGCCAGGCACCACGCCTTGTTGACGAGAGGTGACCTTGTTATGGTGTTTGCTCTGCTCCTTCTCCCGAATGTGCATGGATGTTTGGGGTCCACCTCCAGGTTCAGGGGTGCAGCAGGCTGTGGTCCACCTGGATGGCTGTGATGCTCCCCACACTGCCCGCCCCGCCATGACTGCCCGGACCTGGGCCACCCTGGAAGCAGCTGCTGCTGCCCATTCGGGAGAGGCTGGAGGGAGGAGCTGATGAGGAACCCAGACCACTGGTGTACTGGAGGCTGCTGAAGGTGCGGAGCTGGAGGTGGACACCTTGTAGGACTTCGGCATCACCCCATGGACATGGTGGAGGCTGGGGCAAGAGCAGGTGGGCTGAAGAGAGATTCAAGAAGGAACCAGGCAGCTAATTCTGGAAAGTGGGCCCTTTTATATTTTTTCATGGAATTCAGGGCCTTATGCATACTAGACAAGAGTTCTACCATTGAGCTGTACCCATAGGCCATACTGCACTGTTATTGTTGTTTTAGCGTGTACTCCTGGTAGAAACATCTACTGTGAAGCAGTGTGCCATGCGAGGACAGCAGCCTCACAGTCCTGTGTTTACTGCATCTCCTGAGTGAATCAAGAGGCCACATGGAGAGAGGGGACTGCACCGCCTAGGTTTGTGTGAGTGCCCTGCAGCAAGTCTGTGTAATAATGACATTGCCTAAGGGACGTTCCTCAGGTGACCAGATCACCTGAATAATCTCACAGTGCTTGGCTGCAAAGCAGGTACCCAGGAGCCATCAAAGGAGCCAGGTGGAATGGACAGCTCCCGAGGGAAAGGACAGGGAGACTCCAAGAGGGTGAGGACCACTTTCTGAATGCTTAAGAAACTGGGAGGGAAGGAAGGAAGGAAGGAAGAAGGAAGGATGGAAGGAAGGAAGGAGGAAGGAAGGAAGGAAGGAAGGAAGGAAGGAAGGAAGGAAGGAAGAGCTCCTGCAGGAAGGAAGATATCTCTGTTTCCCAGCTCGCATCCTGGCGTCACTTCTCCTATGTAACCTTAGCGCACGCACTTGGCCTCCTCCAGCTCCTCGGTGCGCTGGATGGCGTCCGTCTCGTACTTGGTCCTCCACTGGGCCACCTCACTGTTGGCCTTGGACAGCGCCCTCTGCAGCTCGGCCTTGGCTTCCTGCTCCTCCTCGTACTGCTCCCGCAGAAGGTCGCAGTCATGGCGGGAGGACTGCAGGGCGTGCGCCAGGGCGTTCTTGGCCTGTGGGGTTACAGTAGTGACAAGATACAGAAGCATCTGATGCTTTTCTAAGGCCTTCTCACTTAAATAGTTTTCTTCTAGCTTGACTTAGTCCCAGGCTGCCTTCATACATGTTGCCACCTTTTGTATCACCTGTTTAATTTTTTTAGATTTGCTTCATAGTTATATTTAAATAGATTTTTAAAAAATAAACTACTCCACTACAGCAAATAGAAAACCATTAACATTTGCAATAAGCAGAAGGTCACCGTAAAAATAAACGCAATGGAAATAAACCAGTGCTATCACTGGCTATCTAGCACTGCAGCCCATGTGGCTTCATGCCTGGGGCCCAACCTCTATTTTAAATAAAGTAAACGAACAAATGCTAGAGAGATGTTGCCCAAATTGAGACCTTTTCCTAGATGTCATCAAAGTATTAAAGCAATTAAAAAGGGAATAATTGTCTCACTACTTGGTACAATGGTGCGGAATGCTGCCAAGTGAGAAACCCACAAGCAGGTCTCAGTGTCAGCAGCAGGCTGTGTGGACCGTGGGCATGGACTGGTGATGGAACTGTCCTGTTCCCATGTTTCACCTCTTCCTCCCAAGGAGGGCAGGATGCCCAGAGGCTTCCGTCACTCGTTCCCATCAGGACAGGGTCAAAACGTAGCTTTAGTGATAACGGTCATAAAACACCCTCTAGCTCCATTATCAAATAAACAACTAAACTGCCCAGGCCACAGGAGACCCGTGCTCCTGTAGGGACCTTCTCATTGCTTGTCTAGGCTCTGGTTCCCACCACGCCCTCCACCCCATGGTGCACCAAAACCCCTCGCTGTTTCAGACTGTTGGAGCTTCCAAATTTCCCTGTAGGTCTTAGCCAGCACCCAGCACCCTCCAAATTCCATCTGTGCTATTTTCTGAACTCCTGGTTTCCTATTCTGATTCTTGAGCAGACCTCAGAAGCATTTACTGAGCACCTACTGTATGCACTTTTCTTTGGGGACTGTACCTACTGTGACACTGTTGCAACAGCGGAAAGTTTTTTCCTCCCTGCAGGAGTTTACGGGTCGGTGGGAAGATAGTATTGTAGACATTAACATCTACAGATAGATGCTGATGTGTGCGTAAATGTTTGAAAGGTGTCCCAAACCATATGTCCTTTGGGAAGAAAAGTACTTAAGGGCAGTGTCATAGGAGGTGACCCACAAGGCGTAATGAAGAAGAAAGAGGAAGGTATTCTAAGCAGCCAGAGTGAAAGACTGCAGAGAGAGTCAAACCAGTCCGGGGATGGGGAGGAGGGTTCTGGCTGGAGAGGGGAGTTTAGCAGACCTCTCCCTGGGGACAGAGGAGAAGCACTGTGGTAGGGTTTTCGAGCTCTGAGAAGGGAGAGCCCAAGCCAAGAACCCCCGGCCTTAAGGAGCAGGTTCCTACTAGGTGACAAGGCAGAGGAAAGGCGCATTAGACGTCTCCACGTGGCACTGCTCCCCACTCGTCTGGGGGAAGTGGCCGTAGCCTCTGGCTGGCTCAGACGTCCCGAAGGCACCCTTACTTTGATTTCTTCTTCCAGTTGCCTCTTAACCTCCTCCAGCTGCTGGGTGAGGGCCTGCTTGCCTTTGGTCAGCTGTGAGATCAGAGACTCCTTCTCTTCCATCTGGTGGCTCAGCTCCCCTGCCGAACACAGGTAGACCCCTGTCGGCCTTGACCGTCGCCCTCTCCGCGGCCCCGCCGACCCAGGAGCCCAGCTGGTTCTCACCATTTTGGGTCTGCAGCCTGGCATTCTGCATATTCAGATCATGGATTAACTGGGTCTGCTGGTCGTCCTTGGCCTTGATTTCATTAAATTGGTCTTCCACAGACCGGCACATTCTTTCCACATTACTCTTAAAAAAAAAATAAAAAGGTCAGTGTGAGAGGGGAAATGGATTCCTACTGCCTAATATTGAACTGCAAAGTTAGATAGTTTGGCTTCTTGTTAGGTAAAATAAAAATACCAAACACATAACAGTTGCTTTAAAATGATAATCGTTTCAGATTTGCCTTATTTTTATTTATGGTTATTGCTTAGTCACCAACAGCTTGGAACGTCGGCCCTGGATGGGCTGGTATTTTATCATTTATAAAGATCACATGTGCAGAGGCCTCTTACAGAGGCCCTGCTGGAATACAAGCATTTCTGTTGCCAGGGGAATAATACTTGCAAGCGACGTAGTCAGGTGACAAGACTGAACATTTCATTCACTAAGGAAGCGATGTGGCAGGATTCGCCACCCCAGCCTGTGGTTGGGCTGTGTTTTCATGAGGTTTAGTCAAAGCACTCTGTGTGTTGGGGGCGTCTCCCTTCTCCAGTCAAGAGCACATAATAAAATGAGCGTGTGCTTTTCCTTATCCCGGGAGGCCTGAGAAGGAGAAGGGATATTAGATCCAAAGTGACTCCTCCAGGAGCTTCGAGAGGATGACACCCATGTGAGAGAGTTCCAGCAGGGGAGTCAAAAGAGGGACAGTGGCTCACAAGGAGACAGATCAAAGGAGGGAAAAGCGATGAAACACAAAGTCATGGGAAGGGCTCTTCCCACTGGATCTCACAATGGAGACAGGGCAGAAAGCTACTCTGGAGGCAGGAAGCTGCCAGGAGGGCCTGGCTCTGGACAGCACTCGGGCAGTGCTGGCCCTTTGGCTAATCCAGCCAACCCTGAAAGCAGCTTGGTTTTGCTCCATCCCGGTGTGGTGGTTCAGGAAAGTGGTGGGAAGGACACCGAATGGACAGGCCGAGTGAGAGGCAGTCGAATGCGGCTGGGCCTTCGGGAGGCATTAATGCTGGCCTCGGAAGAGTGGATTAATTTCCTGAATGTCTCTTCTCCACACCTGCTGCGCCACAGGCCACAGGTTCACCGCCACGGGTTTAGCACATGCAGTGGGTTCCTCACAGGACAGGAGGACATGGCGGCCTCCCTCCCGCATGCCAAGACCAGAGGGTCGTCAGATACCTTCGACTTGGAGACCGTCTCAATATTGCTGGCCATGTCGTCGACCTCCATCTTCAGCTCGCTCTTCTCCTTCTCCAGCTTCTGTTTGACCCGCTGCAGGTTGTCAATCTGCTCCCCGAGCTCGGCCACGCTGTCCGCGTGCTTCTTCCTCAGCGTGGCCGCCGTGGCTTCGTGCTGCAGGGTCGCCTCCTCCAGGTCCCTGCGCATTTTCTGGAACTCGGCCTCCCGCTTCTTGTTCAGCTCGATCTGGGCGGAAGTGGCCCCGCCGGCTTCCTCCAGTCGGTCACTGATCTCCTCCAGCTCCCGGGTCAGCTCTGAACGCTGCTTCTCGGTCTTGGCTCTGAGCGCGTGCTCAGCTTCGATTTCTTCCTCCAGCTCTTCTGTGCGAGCCTGAAAGAGTCACCATATCAGGAATGTTGTCCACAGAAGCAGCAACCCATTTCGGGAGGAGCTGCGTGGTAAGGAATGGAGAGTTAAGAGCACATTGTAACAGTGAGAAAAACGAACACACTTGGAGGTAACCTAAGTGTCCACGAATAGGGGAACGATCAAGCCCGTTGTGATGGCGACTGGCTCCAAAGCCATGAAGCCATGCTGATGCATGCCAACTATAGATAGCTCTGTAGGAAGTGTTGGCAACAACATAAGTAGTGAAACGACACTCTTAGTGTGAAAATATCTATGCTAAAGACAAAGAAACAAGAAATATATAGTCTACATATTTCTTTTGACTCTTAGATGTGTAGATGGGTCTATAGGAAAAGATCCGGCGGAATCTAATTGAAACTCTTTGTTCCTCCTGAGTGGACTGGGAACATCTGGGCTTAGGGACAGTGATCAATGCACCTTGATCAATAATACTGAGTCTTATTAATAATAGTTTGATTCTTTTTAAGGAAATACACTCGCATATTATTTAGGAAATTAAGATATTAACCAAATATGGTGACATATAGATGTAATCCCGGCTACTGGGAGACTGAGGCAGGAGGGCAACTTTGGCAAGACTCTGTCAAAAGAAAATATTAAAAATGGCTGGGGCTGTAGCTTAGCATTGTGTGAGTTCAATCCCCAGTAAAAGAGAGAGAGAGAGAGAGAGAGAGAGAGAGAGAGAGAGAGAACAAAAGAAAGAAAGAAAAAGAAAGAGACTATGGTGACATGCAGTTACTTAGGAAGCTGAGCACAGTTTGAGCTTAGGAATTTGAGATCAGCCTGGGCAACATAGTAAGGTCTTATCTCATAAAAAAAGAGGAAAGTACAGGTCACTCTTGCCAACTCCAGAGAGGAAGGGGCATTCTATTGCAGAGGGGTTTTTATTACTGGGGCGGTCTTGACACTCTCACCTGCAATTCTTTTATCTTCTTTTGCAACTGCAAACTGTGGACTTGTTCATCATCGATTTTGGTTTGTAACTGACTGATTTCAAACCCCTTCCTGCAAACAGATTTTGAAGAGGATTAAAGCACACGAAATATAAATCTTTTTAAGGGCCAGGGGAGCAAGGGGAGGGAGTCGACTGCTGAGGCTCAGAGAGAGACAGAAAGGGCTGTATACTTACTTCTTCAATCTCTCTTCCATCTGTTGCTTTTCATTTTCTAGATCCATAATGGACTCCTGGGACATTTTCAGGTCTCCCTCAAGTTTTCTCTTTACTCTTTCCAGGTCCGCTCGTAGCTTCTTCTCCTGCTCCAAGCTGCCCTCAAGCTGGGAAGACACGAGAAGAAAGGCTGGGACCGGCTGGGAAACAGAATTTCCCTTCAGCCAAGCAGCTGCACACCTGCCCAGGCTTCCGGGTTCCCGCAGGTGCTCGCCAGAAGCCTCCAGGCCCGTGCAGGTTCGTCTTCTCTGCCTTCTCCCTCCTCTGGCCTGCTGGAACTAATCCTCGATAATGTCAGAGCAGCATTGGAGGTTTTGGAAGCCAAGTGGTTGATGCTAATAATAATGCTGATAAAACTCTTAGCCTCTGACATTTTACTAAAAGTGTTCTATGCATTGAGCCTTTCCCAGAAACCCTGCAAGGCAGAGCTGTGTTTGCAACCCATGTGACAGGATGGAAACCGAGGTTTCACAGGGTTGATTGTTCTGTTTGTCCCTGTCCTGTTAGATTTGCCTCCCGTGAGGGCAAGGTTGAAATCTGAACTCAGGGCTCGAGTTCCAGGACCTGAAATCTGCACCTGGGGTCCTGTGCCCCTGTCGCTTGCCTGCCCCTGAAGCAACACATGCTAAGAGAGAGCAGCCCCGGGGCCTCACATCGTCCGCCTGCTGCTCCAGATGGACATTGATCTTGATCAGACCATTGACTTTGTCTTCCTCCACCTGCAGGTCGTCCAGTGTCTGCTGATGGGCCTCCTGCAGAGATTTCTTTTCTTTGGTCAGTTTGGAAATGTTTTCTTCAAGCCCTGTCATTTCCTCGGAAAGATTCTTTACCTAGGAGAATATCAGTTCCAACTTAATACTGAAGTGATTAAACCAGCCGCTGCTGCCTCTGTCTCTAGCTACCATTTATTTAGCTACGGGCGGCTTCTCAGGTCTTCGTTTTTAAATGGTACTGGAGATTGTTGGCCCCAGGACCTTTATGCTAAGCTACATTCCCAGCCTTTCTTTTTCCTCTCTTCCTTCTCTCTCTCTCTTTCTTTGAGGTGGGGGTCTTACCATGTTGTTCGGGTTGGCCCTAAGCTCCCGAGCCCAAGCAATCCTCCTGCCTCAGTTTCCCAAGTAGTGGTGGTACAGGAGTGCACCGCCATCTCTGGCAAGCCTCTTGGTTTTTAACCTTCCTCCTTGGTCTCATTTTCCATCAGGGTCACTCCTCTAAGGAGTCCATTGTGTTTTATGAGGAAGGGCATTACAAACCTGCTTCCTTTGAAGTACAATCCACCAATCTATATTCGCTCACGGCACACTGCAGAAATACGCTGGTCGGGTTAACTGATGGGGCTTTAGAATGTGGCCAGTGGGGGAAAGGGAGGCATGAGGTGCTATGGAGGAAATCCAGAAAGAAGTCCTGCTTTGTCCAGACGCAGCTTGAAGATACTAAGCACAGAGCTTTACGGCATTCGGGGAAACCGTGTTTTCACGTACAGTAGTCTCTGGGATCAGAAGGGGCTGGGTTTTTTGAGACAGGATCTCACTATAGAGTTCAGGCGGACCTGGACTCACTGTGGAGCCCAGGCTGGCCTCAGACTCATGGTGACCCTCCTGCCTCAGCCTCCCGAGTGCTGGGATTTCAGGAGCGTACCACGTCTGGCAAGAAGTGGCTGACTCTTGACTAGGGTGCTGAGTCCACGTCTATCTGCCTGTCTGTCTGTCTCTCCCTTTCTCTCTCTCCTCTTTCTATCTCTCCCTCTCTTTTTCCCATGTCTCCCTTCTCCCTCTCCGCTTCCCCCTCCTTTTCTCTCCTTCTCTTCCTCCCCCTTTCCTCCTCCTCCTTCCTTCTTCTCCTTCCTCTCTATCTGTCAGTGTCTCGGTCTCTGTCTCCGTCTCCCTGTGAACAGGGGCTCTACCCCAAGGTCCTGCTAAGTGGTGCAGGCTGGACTAGAACCTGCAGTTTTCCTGCCTTCCTCCTGAGTGGCTCGTAGCTCAGGGAAGCACCACTATGCCTGGTGGCCTCTGTTTTCCATTTGTGTATTTTTGAAATGTTATCAGCAAAGCAAAGAAATGAGATTTCACTAAGAGCCTGGCTTTATGGCTTCACTTAGAAGCCCACACAATACTGAATCCACATTCTCACCTGATGGCGGCCACTGTGCACAGTCCCCACCCCTCCTGTCACCCATTTCCACCACTCCCGATTACTATGTAAGGCTGATGCTGTGTCCACTGCGGTTGTCATCCTATACCCAGCAGACCTCTTCCCTTGCTGTACCTCACGGGAAGCCGTTACGATGTGAGCTGGGCCACACACCCTCACATATCTTTGCTGATGTAGGTCGCTGTGCTGTGTGCAGGTGATTTCTGTGTGCATAAAGACCATTGTGCTGGACCTTTCCTTTCCTTACCTGCTCCACACTTAGCACTGAACGGTCAGTGTCCATCCTCGTCATCCTGTGTGCACAGCCTGTTGCCCACAGTGGCTGCTCGGTACTCCCTGGTGAGCGTCTACTATGTCCCAGTCTCTGTCCCCTAAGGTGGGCCTGATCCTGCCTCAGCTCTTCCCCATAAGCAGCACTATCACAAAGTCCTCCTGTGTGTCCCCTGCGGACTGGAGAAAGAACTTCTCAGCCCTGAGCAGAACAGCTGGATTGTAGGACATGTGAATGCCGAACTTGACTAAGTACCTCCAAATGACCTTCCCAAAGGTGGCCACAGTCCGCCCCCTCCCGATGACACATGAGGGTCCTGAGCCCCCGCTTTCCTGCCTGTCCTTAATGTCATGCCCTTTTCTGTCTCCCTCATGATCTGCAGGCATTTTCTGCCTCTCCCTGTGCCAGGTATGAGAAATGGTGAAGGCTGTGAGACAGCCCTTCCCTGCAAGGAGACGCTAGTTCATGGTTCAACAGGGAGGACTGAGGAGAGCCTGGGGCCTGGAGGACAAGGCGGAGGGACCTGAGGAGCCTTCTGCTTGGTTGCTGGCCCTCACTGCCCGGTCACTCTGGGTGGATGTGGCTCCTGCCCCCATCTGGCTCCTCCTTACCAAGAGCCTGTCGGGTCCCCGACTGCACCCACCTTGTTCTCTGTGGCATGCTTCTCCTTCTCAACTTTTGTCAGGGTCAGCTCGAGGTCATCAATGTCTCTTTTGAGACAGGAGCACTGGTCTTCCAGAGCCCTTTTCTTGGCCACCAGTTCGGAGTTGATTTCCTCCTCCTCTTCCAGTCTTTCGTTCAGCTCCTTGACTTTGGCTTCCAGCTGGATCTTGCTTTTGATGAGTCCCTCACATCGCTCCTCGGCGTCCACCAGATTCTCAGTTTCCTGAGAGAGTCAGGCCATTGTAAGTTTTGAGCAGAACTCTTGGAAAACCCTGGGAAAACAGGGCTTCATCCCTTAAAGGCTCATTATCTGAGCTTAGAGAAGTAACCCCAAAACTCTGGAAGGCCGACGCAGGAAGACTGCAAGTTCAAGTCCTGCCTCAGTGATTCAGGGGGACTTTTTATCAAAATGAAAACAAAAAGGGTTAGGGATGTAGCTTAATGGAAAGAGCCTAAGTTCAATCCCTGGTACTGCCAGGGTGGGGAGTGGGGAAGCATCTTATCTGGCTCTAAGCCCAGGAGTGGTGACACACACGTACACTCACAAGCCTGTACACGCACAGCCATGTATGCACCTCTGTACATCACTGTACTGTTCAGGAGGGTTGCTAGGGATGGAATCCAGCACCTGGAGTGTGGCAGGCAAGTGCTCTACTACTGAGTTACATCCCCGCCCTTGTTCGTTTTTTTTTTTTAAAGCCACATTACATTCCTTTAATAGAAATTTGCTTAAGGTAACAACAAGGGAATCCATGGAGTTTCTAGCTTGTTTTATAAAAATAAAGCCTCTACCCATTCGCCAAAATTTGAAGTTTTTTTGTCTCATTCTTCCTGGTACTATAGGTTGAAGGAAAGATCTGTCTACTCTATGTTATCCCAAGTTGATTAGCGTTTTTAAAAACAGTACCATTTTTTAACAAAAAATTTGATTTCAACAAAAATTGGGCTGCCTATGAGGAGTCTCCCAGAGCCCCGAACAGCACACTTAAAACACAGGAATGAGCGATTGAGCAAGTCCATGAAGACTCTGGAGAACACGTCAGGCAAATATCAGTGAGTGCTGCCCTCACACTAAATCGGGCTGGTCCCTCCCACCTAAGCATATTTTAAGAACTAGACACACGTTGCAGGGAACGGATGGAAATCGCCTGCTGAGAAGAAGTGTCAATGTTTACTGCACATCTGTAAACTTACGCTACGTGCTGGACATTTTGCACACATTAAACCTCTGTTTCCTTATCAACCAGAGCAGTATCACTATACCCATTTTATAGATAAGAAAAAGGTAGCTTGCCTAAAGTCACAAAGCTGTCCAGTTATGGATGGAGGGGCTGAGGATGTAGTGCGGTGCTGGAGCGCTCTCCTAGTGTGCTTGAAGGCCTGGGTTTGATCCCCAGGCCTGGAGGGGCACAGGGGGACAATGCAGACTCCGTTATTTGCTTATTTGATTCTACACTTGTTCTCTTACCCGGTGTTCCTGGGAGGGTGCTCCTAAAAACCGCACTATCCTGATTAGGGAAGTGCAAAAGAGACTAGGAAATTCATTGCACATAAGGCAAAGGCAGAGAAAATATTTGGGGACTCATTATAAAAGGGAAAATAGAAATGTCTTCTCTCTGGGGAGTGAGACAGAAGTTATGCTACCAGAATGTTGTACACAGCAGATGTGGATTCATTTTTCCCATTTATTGGATAAAAATGTGTTCTCTGAAGCATTTTTGGAGTATAATCATGTTATTGAATGTCATATGTAGAAAATTACTCTTTCTACTTTGAATTGGGTTATTTAATTTGAACGATTTATTTTTATTGATGATGATTTTAAAACACCCGGTGAAGCCTGACAGCTTTTGCTTAGAGTGACTCGCACACATCCCTCATAGCTACCGTAAAATATGTCTAACTCTGCCATGGAAGACAGAGAGGCCCCAGGGGCCGGCAGGAGTTCAGTTTGTGGTGGTATTTTTGGGCCTGAAAGGCCTTGGGTGAGCCAGGGCCTGCCCTTTACCAGCAGGTAATACTCTGTGTGACCACTAGGTGACACCACTGCTTCTTGAATGCACACTCTATTGGGGCCTCAACGTCCCTCCTCCTCATCTCCTCCAGGAGTCTGTTTTGCATTCTCGGGCAGGATATACTCACAGACTGGACCTGCAGCTGGAGATCATTCTTCTCCTGTAGGAGGGAGACCATTTTCTCCTCCAGCTCCTTCCGGCGAGCCTCCGATCTGGCCAGTTCCTCCTTGGTTCTCTCGAAGTCCTCCTTCATGGTGGCCATCTCCTTCTCCGCCTCCGCGCTCTTCAGCAGGGGCTTGATCTTGAAGTACAGGTTCATCCAGGGCCAGTGCTTGACATTCATAAAAGAGCGGATGTTGTACTGGATGCAGAAGATGGAGTCCCTGTGTGTCCAAGAGGACTCGGGTTAATAAACCGTAGCAAGTTCTGGTCTCTACTCCCAACCCCGTCTGTCACCTCCGTCCTTCTTGGCCAGATGGGAAGCCAGGATCTGCATGTCCTGTGGCTCCAGAGTAGCTCTGCAAATGGTGAATCCCGGACACAGCACATGCACAGGTTGGGAGCAAAGAAGGCAGGGGCACGCGTAGTTCCCTCAGTCACCCTGCTGAGTGTGGTACCTTGCCAAGGTGCTCTACTTGCAGCCATGAGAGCCCTCTTCACGCCCAATGCAGTGAGCAGCTTTCTTCTCGTTAGTGAGTCTGTCACCCACACCTGCATGTTAACTGACTTTCCCTTTTCTGGAACGTTCTCTGCCTCTGATTGCTTGCTCTGTGGTGTTTTGCTCCTGGGCCCCCTCTCCCTGTTGAAGTGTCACTGGGATGGCCTGTCTCAAGTCATCTCCCAGTCTGTTGCCCTTTAGGATTGATCTGTCTTTCTAATGTTATCTACTGCCCACCACTAGCAGCACCCACACGACTGCTCCTAACTCACAGGTGTCTGAAATTTGCTTCTCTTCCCTTAAACTGGTTACTTTGTTAGAATTCTTTTCCTTTCCAAGATGGCTTTCATTGTTTCACTAAGCTAGATGCCCAGGATGACTCCTAGCACATAACAGGTCACTGTGACTACTAGCAAGTGTTAGATCTCTACGGGGTCAGGGAATCAAGGAGTGTGAGCTTCCGCTGGCATTGTACCCTCCCTGAAACCCCACCGCCTCCACTCACTGGTGTGCTAGTTCTTCTCTTGAGTTATTCAAGGAGTAAGACTCATAAATAGTGCTTCACTTCATGCCCTCTGCTCTTACCTACTGACTATGTTTTAACTCAAGTCCTTGTGCTCTCTTACTTGGAAAGATGGCTACCGCTTGGCCTTGTCCCACCCCATTCCCTCAAGTTCACGCTCTCCCTGGCTACCAGAGGAACTGCCTCAGTCACTCATCTCCTCGGTGTCCATCAAACAGAGGATTCAGCCTGGACTCTGGGACTCAGTGCACTGGGGACTCCCATCTCCCCCCCCCCCAGACCATCACTTCACAGGACACACACGAAGCTTCTTCTGGAAAGTTCTCTTTGCTGATCTTTTCATGTCAACTCTGACCCCACAAGGAGGCTGAGGGCATGTCTGGGCCCATTCTCCTTGCCAGGCATGTGTCTCTTAGTGAGCTGCTTGAAGTCAGTGTTCCTTCTGTGTTCCCCAGTGCCAGACAGATTATCCAGCACAGGACTCCTGCTGTAAATGCTGGTCCAGTGAATGAATGAGAGAATGAAGCCGTGAATGAATACCCTGGGACTAAAAGCAGAAAGCGATAATCAGCTGCTAGACAAGGAGGGCGGAGTAAGGAGGAGGGAGAGTCCACGTCACCTCCTCTCCATCATCTTCTTGAACTCCACCCGCATCAGGTACCCCCTGCACAAGGCCTGTGTGCGTGTCATCAGGGTCACCAGCTTCTCGTCTCTCATCTCCTCCAAGAGTCCCAGGAGTCCGGCTTTGAAAAACACCTGCATTAAAAAAGATGCGACATCTGCTTAGTCTTCAGGAGGTGCTCAGCCTGGCCCAGGGAGGGAGCCTCTTTCCACCTAGTCCCAGCCTGGACCCACACGTGGTGGGTCAGAACCAGCAGCCACTTAGCTTCCAAGACCTGCTTTGCAGTGGCTCCTCATCTCTGTAATTGTACCTCCTGTGCAGTGAGGTTGCCTCCTGGAAACTAGGTATGAGGCCCACTGTCCTCGCAGACCAGTTCTGATGGAGCTCACATCCGGGAAATAAAGACAGGCCAGGAAATAAGTGGAGTGTCACTGTGTGTGGCTGAAGAGAAACCATAGACGCATGGGTCTCCTCATCTTCCTTTCTCTAGGCTTATCTGGGAAAGATGTGCCACCTTGGGCCTACGGAACCCACCACGCTCCTCAGCAGGACTTCTTCATCCTCACGGTGCTCACGGAAAGACAGCACCCTCTGAGCCAGCTGGGGACTCCAGCCTGTCTCTTTCTGGATGGTGGGGCTTTGGAGTCAGGCCAGGATTCGAAGTCAGCCTTTGCACTTGATTGTTCTTCTCTGACTTACCTATTCACGTGACCTTGAGCACTGACCTTGGCCTCTCGTGCCTCCGCTTCCCTTCCCTTCATATGAACTCCATCACCCTTCCTCTTCAGTGAGGAGTCCATTAACTATGGAAGGCTTTTCACAGGGTGCACGCAACACGCACTAGTGTGCAGCCTTTCCATGGGTTATAGTTATTCTTCTCGAGTTGTCACTGTACCTCCCCGGAGTTTGTCCTGTGTTCCCTTCCCTGTGTGGCTCTTCTCCTTTAAGAATCTGTCCTTTCATTTTCCTTTAAGACACCAAAATTCCCCCTTGCTTTCTTTCTAGACTTGTAATCTAAGCTTCTAGCCATTTAAAAAACAACACAGAAATAGAAGCCTCTTTACCAGGCCACAGAGTTCTCATTTTCTGGCTACTGGACAAAGGATGGTGAGGTGACCAGAAGAGGAAAGAGACTGTTCCCTCTGACTGGTTAGCTGGTGGCCAGGGGAGTGGGCTACGTCGGAGAGTCCCAGCTTCCCCGTCCTCACCTTGGTGTGGCCGAACCGGTACTGCTCCCGGTCCACGTCAATGGAGCTCAGGAGCTTCTCGGAAGCATTTTTGCTGTCAATGAACTGCCCCTCGGGGATAGCACTGGCATTGAGGATCCGGTACCTGAAGAGAGGGGACAATAACCTCTGAGAATGGACCTACGTCTGAGGACAGGCTTTCTAGAAACTTCTCCTTCTCCAGCTTTAGGAGGGAGTAGAATACTGCACAGCTGACCTCAGGAGAAGTCATTCCAGACAAGGACGGCAAAGGTGGAGGGAGAAAAACATGGAGGAAGGAATCCCAGCCTATGAGCACGTAGCTGGAATTTTGTTGTAAAGGAAATGGCTCTTCTCTGACTTGGAAGAGCCTTACCCTGCAGACACTGATGTTCCTGCCTCCGGAGGGCGCTCTCCCAGGCTCCACCCTGGACAAGGCCAGGTGGCACCCAGGAGGAGAGAGGTGGCCTAGAGCAGTGGGTCTTAACTGGAACAGTTTGGGCCCAAGGGAGCGTTTGACAATGTCTGCAGACAGTTTTGATTGTGACAGTTTGGGGGGGAAGGGTAGCGCCCAGGAAGATGCTAAATTGCAGGTCAGGATCCTACGAGGCACAGGAAAACGCCAAGAGTAAAGGGGCATCTAGTCTCAAATGCCCACAGAGGTGGGGTTGAAACATTCTGGCTTAGAATCACCGTCAGGGGAGAGGGCTTGGGCCCTGGCCTCGGGACCACTTTGGGCTGGCACAGCACTCACTCTGGACACGGGATCAACTCCCCAGCAGAAACGTCCACAGAAAGCCCTCAGCAAGTGCCCAGCTGAAGAGGTGCCCTAGGGAGTGTGATAGGTGCCTCCAAAGCACAGACGCACAGCAGGGAACCTACCGCTGTTTGAAATCAGCATAGAGGATCCGGCTGGGAAACCCTTTCCTGCAAATCCGGATGCCCTCGAGGACCCCGTTACAGCGCAGCTGGTGCAAGACCAAGTAGTGGTCCATCACGCCTGGGGAGAGAGTGTCCAAAGGAGCACGACTGTGCCTTGTCGTGCACGAGCTCATCTCTGATGATCTGAGCCACCACGAGCCACGCCTGCACACCCAGACTGCCACAAAAACAGTTAGTGGTCGCGGTAAGAGTGAGGGCCCGTCTACGAGAACCACAGAGGAAAATAATTCCAACCTCCTGGGGGAGACTCCAAGCCTTTAACCATGGAAACATGAGCCAATTTCTGATCTCTGTCTTGCTCACGGCCCCTGATTCTAGCTAGGCTCTCACAGAGGTCAGAATGAGAGTGAAGTAGCGCTTGGGCTTCTCATTAGAAAAGGTGAAATGCCTTCCTAGCTCCACCAGGGCGAGGGCATAAAACCTTCAGCTTGTGCCTTTAAGGTGAGAAGGGAAAGCAGAGAAGGAGGCTGCCGTAGCTGGTGGAGAAGGAGGAACTGAAGAGGAGGTGGGCTGCTCAGCACCTGCTGTGGGAGGGAGGGCTTGAGGGAGAGAGGAGAGGCGGGCCTGAGCGACAAACATCAGTGAAGACGGAACTGTGGCCACCTTTGGTAACCAGCTCGGTCAGGCCCAGATCAGACTGGCCCTGAAAATGTTCTGTCCTGGGGCCATGGGAGGGTCAGAGGACTGAAATATGGGTGAAGTACAGTGATGGCTTCTCACTCTGGGCTCCTAAGATTAGAAAGGGTTGCAGATAATGCTGGATTTGATTTGACCTTATGGAAGCTTCCAGAATATTCACAAGCTTCCTTAGTTGCCATGAGGAGAGATCCTTACACAATGACACAATTTCCACGGCTTTGCTAGAGCTGCGTTATCCAGGACAGCAGTTATTAATCATGTGAGTCTATTTGCATCGAAATTTCTTAGAGTTACTGGCTGTCTGTCACATAACTAGTGGCTGCTAAACTGAACAATGCAGATATAGAATCTTTTTTGTCATTCCCCCGAATTTCATTGGACAGTGATTATCTAGGAAAAAAAAAAACTGATTAAGACCAAGGAGAAAATCTACCAGAAATTCAGAAAAGCTCATAGCTAGAAACCTAGACATTATCTAGACTACCTCCCACAGTTTTTCCTTTCTTTTCTTTCCTTTTTTGTGTGGTAATGCCTTCATCTTACCTGCAGAGTGAATAGAAAATACATGGATTCAATTCATGGTTTAGAATTCGACATGGTTTAAAAAGTTCTAGTAGCACAAACAAATATAGTTAAAATTTCCTCTTCACATTTTCCACAAATCAACATAACATGTAACACAAATCTACTTAACTTTTTGAAAACTTCAAACATTTCTATTTCTTGGTTATCCATGAGATATTTTCTGTATCTACAAAGAAACTACCCTGTTCCTTTAAAAATACACTGTCTGTATTGTTTTTTGAGGCTTCATGGCATAGTTTGTTTTTAATTGTGCATGTTAATAAGATGCCAAGTGATGTTTCGGTCAATGTCTATGATTTCTACCAGTTCAAATCCCAGCTGTGCTACTGCTGAGCATGTGAACTGAGATGTTTTGTGCCTCAGTTTCTTAATTTGTAACTTGTAAAGCAAGGAAAAGAATAGTATTTGCATTATAAGGCTATTGTAAAGATCCAGTGAGTTAAAACAGGTGATAAAGCTAAAATAACTCCTGACCCACAGCAAGGGGCCAGCAGATAATTCTTACTGTTGCAACTCGGCGTGGCTCGAGGCTTAGCGCTCACGAGCTGGGAGCAGGGAGCAGAGACGTAATTACAAGGCAGCAGGAAACTCGGCCCATCTCTTGATGATGGAGAGACCAGAGCTGCTGTCGTGCTTGCCAAGCTGCGCGCCTTTTGGTGCTGCATCCACTCAGAAAGGGAAATTTTTCCTAGTTCTGTAGAGACACCTTACGGGGTTGCAGGATGCTAGGGGAAACTGAGGCCTCAGGAGGTAAAATGCTAGTTGAAGAGCTGAGACTGGACCCTCTCATCTGTGCAGACTCAACAGGGGAGTTGGAAAGGCAGAGGTCAATGGTACTGCTAAAATCCCACAATGCACAGGACAGCCCCCACCACCAAGGGGCGTCTCCAGAGTGACTTCCAGGAAGTGAAGGGGCCACACAGGGGGTTCCTAAGTTGTTAGGGTGCTGGGATATTTCTGAAGTGGGGATAGCAACAGAGTGGTGCTGCGGTAAAGGAGAAGCAAATGAAGAAAAGGGGTCAGAGATTTCATTGAAATTTACTCCATCCCCTCCCAAATAAACCAGTGGCCTAGCCACACCCACAGGGCTTTAGTCCACGCTCCTGCTTCCTGGTTCCTGCAGGCTGTCTGCTTTGTGGAGGAGGCAGGCTGGGCGTGATTCTGATTTACACAAACATGCCTTCAAGGGCAACCACAGAAACTGGTCTTTTTGCAGCAAAACCCTAACATACAAGATAACAATTTAATCTGATGCTTAACTGAGGGAAGGACTCAGTTCCACCTTGGAGGAGAGGCTGGCTGTGAGGAACTCACCGGAAGGGGTGAGCCTGCCCTACGCATGCCTGTCATATGAGGCTTGGCGCCTTTGACTTAGACTTCAGAGCTTCCGTGGGGGATACAGTTCCACTAAATAGAGTAGGCCTCATCTTTGGGGGGGCAGTTAGAAGTTCTGGCCGTGCGTACTACCGCTAGGAACTGACCGCCAGTGTTTCTAGTGCGTGTTCACAGTGTGCTTGGCTCTGTCTGGAAAGTTTGGCTTGTGCGCCTTCATTTAATCTTTGCATCAGTCCTCTAAAGTGGGTTCAATGGGTGACTATGCATGAAGTGAGCAGCCGCTTCAATGGTATTTATTAGGAAAAGGAATAAAAATGCCATTTGTTATCCCACTTTACACACAACAAAGCTGAGGCAGAGAGAGCTGAGGTCCTCAGCTTGGGGTCCTTTGGTGAGAGAGGCTGGAATTTTCTCCCCTCGCCAGTCTGGCACCTCTGCTCACTGGTAACACTGCAGGGGCCGGATGTCAAATCATGAGCCACGAGTCCCGTGTTTGGCATAAAACAACTTCCCTGTGAGTGAATTCCTCTGTGTGACAGTCTGCTCTCTGTGTGACCAATGGCCCTGAGAAAGAGTGATGCCTTTAAGGATGCTCGTGGGTTAGGACTGAATGACAGCTCTAACGTTCACTATTATATACAGTCTCCGACTGAAATTTTCTCACCTGTGATATGGAGATACCGGCATGTGTATTGCAGAGAACTGCCCCACAAAGGAAAGAAAGTGAGTGAGGACGGTGGGAAACAATGTGGGCTCCAAAATGGTTGTTACTGATGCTGTTTTCATTATGGGCTATCTAAGATGATGATTTGCTCAATGCAGCAATTCTTAATTTTCGGGGAAAGGAATCCAATAGACCCCTTTAAGAATCATATGAAAGCTAAAGATCAAATGTGTCTATGTATACGCACATGATATTTGGCATAGAATTTCATAGCAGAGGTTCCTGAAAAAATCCAGGATGATTTCAGATGAATAAGGAATATTTTAAAAAGTATGTCCCAAATGTCGTATGAGTTATACTGAGTGATTTTTTTTTATTTGAAATTGGAATTTAACACAGCATCCAGCGTTTTTATTTGCTAAATCTGGCAATCTCTGTAACAGACTCCTTTGAGAAGTGACAAGAATTCTAACCCTTCACACACGCACGCGCACACACATACACATTTTGCGTACGTTTCGGGGAGTCGGATATTTACTCACCAGGAGTCTTGGTCTCGTTGGGAATCAGACACCGTACAAAGTGGGGGTGCGTGCTCCTCAGGTTAGTCATCAGCTTGTTTAAGTTCTCCTGGGACACAAACCAGAGCAAGCACATTTATCTTAGCCCGTGCCACTTCACCGGGGAGGAAATCCACCCAAAGCGGTAACGCCGGAACACGAACCCTGAACACAGCCGACACGGTCTGGAAAGAGGATCCCTTTTTCTTCCCACCTTTCTTGCTTCCCCCGGAGTCACCTGGAGACAGATACAAGAGGACATGTCAGGCACAGCCCAGGAGATGCACAGTGGCGTTCCCTAAACCACCTCTTCCAAACCCAGAAGCAGGAGTTTTTATTTTCTTTGGATAAAAGAGACTCCAAATTCTGCGTTTGATTATTTTTTTAACATGCCTCTAAATTAGTCAGATTTGGGACATCCCGAGTCCTTACATGTTCCTGGGGTGGGGTTGGGTGTGAATGACGGGTAACTGTGAGCTTTACATTACTATGGAAGGACAGTCCTTGCTTCTAGAAGCCAGACATGGGGTCACACTGAGTAACTGATAAGAGATGTCCCTTGTGATGTTTATGGTTTCTTTTATGTGTTTACCTCCTTTTAGCCTTGAATTCCTGTTTGTCTCTTAATAAGGAAGTAACTAAAATTAAGATTACATTTTCTCAAGAATACTCTACAAGCTGATTTCTTTCTTGTTCAAAAATACACCAATTTGCTATTTTAGTTTGGAGTCTGGTATTTGATGTACTTTTCTGAATGACTTATTTTCCTATTTAGTTTTTGATAATTAAGATTCAGCCTTGGGGGCAATGCTATGTATCGCTCTCCCCCATACAACTTTCATTTCCCTTTGTACATTCAGGGTCTAGCAGGAGCATGAGTTTGGGTCAGGAGAAAAGAGCCAGAAAAGCAATTTCCCCAGATCCACACCCACACAGGCTTCTATATTAAAGCCTCGGCATTACCTCTAAGTGAGATTAAGCAGAGATACTTTGGCCAGGTTCAGGGAAACTGCTGTTCACCATTCACCTTTAAACTTGTACCCATGGTTTACATTCCTCTCCCTAGAGTACACTTGCCATTAATTTAAGATGATCTAATTATTTGATGAATGATTATATTGCATATATTTAAAATTGAGAACATATAAATATATGCATTTAAAAATTCTATTTTGGCAATTCTTGAAAATACAAATATATTGTGAACCTTAAAAAGTGATACTGGTGCCAGGGATAGAGCTTGGTGGCACAGCACCTGCTTGGCCACTGTGAGGTTCCGAGTTCAATTCCAGGTACCAAAAAATAAAAACAGGATACTGGCTTGTGCGGCCACTTTAGAAAAGAATTCAGCAGTTCCTCCAAAGTCAAACCTAGTTACCATAGGACACTGCAGTTCCACACTTCGGTATATATCCGAGGGAACTGGCAATGTATAACCACATGGAAACTGCATACACAGATGCTTAGAGCAGCCTGATTCACGAGAGCCAAAAGTTCAAGACAGTCTACACATCTCTCAACTGATGAGCAGATAAACAAAGCATGGTATATGCATACCACAGGAGGTTAGCTGCCTATGGAAGGGAATGAAATATCGGTATATGTGTGCTGTCTGCAAATCTTTGTAAGCCTAAGTAAAAGAAGTCAGACATAAAGACTATACAGCCTATGATTCCATTTTCAGGAAGTCTTTTAGAATAAGCAAATCCATAGAGACAGAAAAGAAACTATTGGTAGCCAGAGGCTGGGGACCAGAATGGGAAGTGACTGCTTATGGATCACAGAGCTGATGTGATCAGATCACGATGATGTTTGCACAGCACTGTGAATTTATTAAATACCACTGAATTTTTAGATTGCATTTGGCTCTTTCGTTTTGTCATTTTCCTATATTTCTGGGTTTTGAGCGATGTTCCAAAGCTTCCATGTGCGCTGGGAATCACCTCGCGCACCTTCGACTCTGGGGCTGGAATGGAAGTCTCTGGGCCTCGCCCAGTTAGGCCCCCAGTGACCTCCTGTGTGTTCTCCGGTGATTTAGGATGCTGGGCGGGGTCTTACCAGCTGAGAGGGATGTTCCAAAGGGCTGTTTAAAATTCCACTGAATTTTTAAAGGTTTAGTTTTATTGTTTTAATTATATCTTATTTTAAAAACTATTAGACAATGCGATATGATCTGCCGTGTCCCACCAGAGGTCAAGTTTACTTCCACAGAACTCAGCGTCTTAATGAAGAGGAGTGATACAAGTAGAGGGGAGAAAAATGGAGTGGAGAGAGAGAGGGAGAGACAGAGAGAGAGACAGAGAGAGAGAGACAGGGAGAGAGACAGAGAGACAGGCAGAGAGCCAGAAACACACCAAGCTCAGCCTTAAGCTTGTTTGACTCTGTCCAGTGAGTATCTTGGGCTATGAGTAAGTACACAGAGTGAGCCACGGGAGGGAAAAATACTTTCACCTGCTTCTGCCCCGGCGTAATTGGAAAAAAGGAAGGAGAGCAACTTCAGCGAAGACTTCTGGTACAGCCCCACCACGGTCTCATTCAGGGGGTCCTTGTTCTTGTCCAGCCAGCCGGCAATGTTGTAGTCCACGGTGCCAGCATAGTGCACCAGGGAGAAGTGGGCCTCGGCCTTGCCCTTGACCACCTTGGGCTTCTGGAAGTTGCTGGACTTGCCCAGGTGCTGGTCGTACAACTTGTTCTTGAAGGAGGTGTCTGTTGCCTTGGGGAACATGCACTCCTCCTCCAGGATGGAGAAGATGCCCATGGGCTGAAAGGAGGAAAATAAGAGACTCTGCTCTGCACTTGAGAATGTATACCAGCGGCTCCATGGGCTGGAGAAGCCAGGGAGAATTCTTTTGATGCCATCACTCTGGCACTAGGAGCACTTGAATACAAGCTTCGTCAGAGCAAGGTTCGGTGTGTTTGGCGTATAGAACAGTGGTAGACACAGAGGATGTGCATACTTAATATTTGTTGAACAAAGGAACCCAGAGTGAAATTATGTATGATATAGATCTGTCAGCAGTAAAATAAAAAATCATCGCATATGGAAGTCCTAGTGAAACCATGTTGGAATTTCTCATTGTAACTCCAGGAAGATCAACCCATCTCAATGTGACCTGTGACCAAATGTTACGGGGGATCCTCTGTAAAAAAAATGAGTGTCCTGTCTTGTTTTCATGGTAACATCTTACTGAGAACCCCAATGTTGATGGTTCCTCCTTGGGCACATCAAACAGATAAGAAATGCCACATTGCTTCCTAGGGTGCATCCTAGGGTTCATTCTTTAGATTTTAATCACCCATCCCCCTGTTCGGGTATCAGCACAGATTCCAGGCACTTTCCACATGTTTACCCTCCCTGCACAGAGGCATTCGGCTACCTGAATGCTCACTACCTTGAGGGCTGTTAGGGATATCAGTCTGTTAGCAGAGAAGGAGCAGAGCAGCAAGATGAGGGTCCCACTCGAGGGACCTTCTCTACCTTCTCGATGAGCTCAATGCAGGCAGCCAGGTCCATCCCGAAGTCGATGAACTCCCACTCGATGCCCTCCTTCTTGTACTCCTCCTGCTCCAGCACGAACATGTGGTGGTTGAAAAACTGTTGCAGCTTCTCGTTGGTGAAGTTGATGCACAGCTGCTCCAGGCTGTTGAACTGCGTGTTTTAAGTTTACCAAAGACTGTGAGTGAGTCTGAAAATCCTCTGGAAATTCACCCACGCGGCCACAAGATAGGACAAGTATTTGCCCAAACAACTCACGTCAAAGATCTCAAAGCCGGCGATGTCCAAGACCCCAATGAAGTACTGCCTGGGCTGCTTGGTGTCCAGCTGCTGGTTGATGCGGGTGACCATCCACAGGAACATCTTCTCGTAGACGGCCTTGGCCAGAGCGCCCACTGCGTTGGTCACCTTGAGGAGAGATTGCCCCCTCACCACTAAAATCATTGTTTTTAAGGTTGTGTTAAGTTAAACATATGAAACTGACATTACGAAGGTCCAAAGCAGTTGACTATTAACAATTTCACTCAGTTCCACATAATACTGCATATTTCTTGAGATAACTGCTCATCATACACCGCTTTCTCTGAGGATTATTGGAGTTTCTTATGAGGACAGTTTCCCTTTCTTCCTTCCTTTATTTCTTTCATTCTTTGTTCCTCTTCTTCCTCTTTCTCTCTCCCTCCCTCCCTTGGTCCCTCTTTCCCTCCTTTCCTTCACGACTAGGGACTGAATCCAGGAATTTCTGAGCTACAATCTATCAGCCCTTTTTATTTTGTCCTGAGACACAATTTTGTTAAATTGTCCAGGCTGGCAATTCTCTTACCTCAAGCTCCTGAGTAGCTGGGATTATGGATATGCACCTCTACGCCTGGCGAATCTAAATACTCTAATAACCACAGTTATAATGCATGATTCCAGCCTCTGGCCACACTTAATCAAATTAGAAGGAGACTCTTGATCCAGGGTGAATTAGAGTGTCTCTTTAGAGAATCTGGAACTTAGATCAAAAGACATTGGTCTGATTCTCAGTGGAAACACGGGATTTAAACTTGGGAAGCAGGAGTGGTGGAAAGAGCGGATTTTGTAGAGAGCAGCAGAGAGCAGAGAACCCGTGCAGCCTCAGAAAAAGAGCTGTAGAGAAGCTGCCTGGTCCAGAAGGCTTTTCATTTCCTGGCCCCAGCCCCTCCTGGAGCCCCGAGGGTACTCCTTGATTTGTTGAGGCCTAAGCATGAATTCTTCCTTAATGCTGAAACCATTTTAACATGTATTTCTGGAAGCTTCGATTGAAAAAACTTTAAGGGGATGGTTAAAATAGCACAACAGCTCAATCATCTGGATTCAGAGCATCTGTCTTACCTGCTGGACATTCTGTCCTTTGGTGACATATTCGTTTCCAACCTTCACTCTTGGGCAGCACAAGCCTTTCAGCATTTCTGCAGAATTCAGACCCATCAGGTATCCTGCTTTATCAGCCACTGAACAAAAAGGAGAAATGGAGTCATGGAAAAGCATCAGCTGCTAAAGCCTCCATGTTGGCCTTGGATCTTTCCAGAAGTGTCTCCTATTAGTCTTTTTCAACGTCTTTATGTTCTCCTATGTGTACCAGGCCTTGACTTGCCCAGTGAAGTTCAATCCAACAGTCGAGAGGTCTTTGGTTCTTCAAAACTACCAGTGTCTCCTACATGCCATCTTTAGCAAAAATGAGCTTCTTGATCAATCTTGATCTACTATTTCAATTTCATAAACAGTTATTAATTGTATATAATGTTAGAATCTGATAAGACACAGAATGATACAGAAGTAAAGGAGGCATCATCTGATCAATTAATATTATATGTTAGGAACTTTTGTAACTTAGTCAAAGTGCCATCCTAGTGTCTGAAAGAGAAGGATAGAACCTTGATTCTGCCTTCAAGTGTTCAGAGGTGGTCTGAGCAATTGAATGTTGACAGTTTCGCTTAGCTCATGGACTGCAGGTTAGTTCTCTGCACCCATGAGTGCCGCGTCTGTAGATTTTTACTAACAGTTGATGGAAAATGTTTGGGAAACACTGCGTATGTACTGAGCATGTGCAGATTTCTTTTTCGTCATTATTGTCTAAATAATATAGTACAGCAACGATTTGCAAAGCATTTACGTTCATCAGGTGATGAAAGCAAAGTGGAGCAATTTAGCACACAATGGAGGACGCACGTGGGTTGTATAAACAGGCTGTATAAAATACCGTCTCACTTTGTGTAAGTGTCATTGGAATCAGAGGGTTTTGACGCCTACAGGGGGTCCTAGAACCAGTGCCCTTTGGAGACCCAGGGATGGCTGAACAGTTTCAGGTAGTTCGTGGATGCTTGTTGACTGCTGGGAAAAACCTGGCCTTGGGATGGACTGGATACTTGCGTGGAGTTTACTGAAGAAGCAGAGAAATGGAACTTCCTAGTGATAACTCCTTCTTAGGTGGGTTACTCCCTTCTTGTTAGCTGGGGTGAAAATAAACACCCAGAGCAATATCTGTTAATTACTTATTCAGAGGCCAAATACCCGCTCTGCTCAAATGACCACTTTTCCTGTTCTATTTGGGTGGATGGTACCAGCTTTCTCCTAGTCACTTAAACTTGAAAACTTGGGGAGACACATTTTCCCCCTCATCTCTGATATGCCTGGACTCAAACAGGGACTAAGCCCTACTCATTGCAGGATATAAATAGATTTTCCATGGTTCCCAACAGTTGCTGACCAGGCAGAAATTGCACTCAAGACTCAGACTTCTGCCTGGCTTCAGCTTTTGGTTTTGCTTTTTTGTGCCTCAATTTTTATCATCTGTAAACTGGGGGAGGTGACAGGACCCATGTCATAGCGCTGTCATTAAGCATGGTTGTTGCTTGGGGAGTAAGCTACAGATGTTGGCGTGGACTTAGTGTCAGAGGCACGCGCACAGGTGCTGACTACAGCCTTCGCTTTCTCCTTCCTCAGGCTTTCCTAAACACTGCACAGAGCTCCATAACCTCTATCAGTACGGTCCATCCTTGCTGGGAAACATGATGCACCTTCCCCCAAGTTTCCCCTCTTAGCGAGGCTGCCCGCTAGCAGGTTCGTTTAAGGCGGTCACGTGAACTTCTGTGGCACTGTGGCACCAGTGGTTTCTGTGGCCTGCCAAATATAGTTTGAATCAGGCATGCCCAGTCTACAGCTCATTTTTATGCCCTTCTCTTTTTTTACTGTTTTAATAAAAATATAAGGAAGGCGATTTTGTTACTTATGTTCATTAACTATATTACATATTTTGCAAGGCAAATTCTCTTCATTCAGAAAAAGAGGAAAAATAAAAAGCAGGCTGAAAGTTAAACATATTTCATCCTGTCATTCAAGGTTTTCCCAAACAGATGCCAAAATAATCACTTTTCAATTGCTATCGCTTACAGATCGCTGTGCACATCTTTGTAGCGAAGTGGACCACGCTGTTTCCTCAGTTCCCACCACATGCTCTTCTCGCCTTCCTTGCTCAGCGTGGCTCCTCTGCCTGCACTTCCCTTTCCCCCACACCTTTCATCCTAATCTTCACAGGCCAAGACAGTGGATTTCTACCAACTAGAAGTGTTTCCAGCTCAGAACTGTTTCTCTTCTGCTATTTGCTATGTGCCCCTGATGGGCAAGAGCCTAGGATGTGCGCCCCCTGGTGTGCATGCTTTGTATTGTCTCCCTTCCTGATAGTGGGTCTGATGCCATGTGCCTTGCACTCTTGGTGAAGGGACTAATGGGCTGATCTCGAGTTGATGAGAAAATTGACATAATCAGGTGAGTTTTTTGAGATGCTGATAAAATCACTTAGATTTCCCTAGTCTGCAATTCATGGCTAATTTTTTCCCCTCTGAGAGTTTAAAACACACCTCTTTACACACTGTGGGAATATAATCAGAAGTTAGAATTCTGAGGGAGGACCCATGTTGCCAAGCATGTGTTCAAAGACTTGTGGAGTGTATTGTGAGGGATAAGCGATTCAATGTGTAGAGTGTTTTGGGGTGACGGGTGAAGTGTCACTGTTCAGCCCCTCCTGCTTCCCCTGGTTTTATTCTCAGGCCTCTTAGAGCAAAGGCAGAGAGTTCTAGTGGGGTCAGCCAGGTGAGCGTTATGGACGGGAAAATTCATTCCCAGACCGTTCAACAGACGTCAGGGTGGGAAGGACAGAAGAAAGAAAACTTGGCTCCTATGTTACCAAAGGACACATCTTAGGCTTGAATGATAGGACAGTGTGCTGGACATTAATAATGACATGCATAGAGAGACGGTGAAGTTCCCTTAGTGACATTCTCTTGTTTTAGAAAGTAGGTAAATTTTCACAGTGAGACAGCAGAGTGGATGGTGATTCACCACGAGTCCCTGACCCAGGGACCAGATGTCTCCGGTGCACACACAATGAGCTTCAGACAACTCACATTCACACACACAGTTCCAGAGACACAGCTTCTCAGGCGCGGTTACCTTCTGTGCCGTCGGGCTCGGCCTGCTCCTCCCTCTGCTTCTGTTTGAACTTCATGTTCCCATAATGCATCACTGCACCTGTCAGCTTGTAGATCCCAACCTTCTCCTCTGAGCTGAAGCCCAGGATGTCAATGGCATTCTGGGAGCGGGGAAAGAAAAAGGGACAGAAGACTCAGTAGGACTCAGGGATTGACATACTTCTTTCTTCAGTCAGAGGCATTACTTCCTTTTTGGTTAGCACAAGAGATGGCATTTGCTAAATAAGTGAATGATGGACGGGTTACGCTAAGTGAAAGGGTAATATATTTGCTTGACATGTTTGTAAAGATGGCTGGAAAGAATCATGGGAAGAATGTATGGCTTTTCTGTTTTCTTCCACCAAATAATTTCTGCACTGTGTATAGATGCGGGCTGTTTTCTGGATATGCTATTGGGAACTACTGAGTGACACACAGAGAAGGAAACTGCATAGATAGTGATGGAGAAATATCATCCAAAACTTGAATTTGCCACTGGAATATGAGAATTCCAGTGTTGTTCAGATCAAACAAAAAGCATTATGGAACAGTAGACTTGGAAAGGAAGGTCACCAATGACCTCATCATTTTTTCATCATTTTTCGTGCCATCATTTTTCCAACATGAAAGGGGCAAACTTTTGCAAGACCCCCTTTTTTGTGCCACCTTGAGATACATAGATGAACACCTTGTAGGTGTACAGAGTTCCCCAGATTTCTAGGTGAAGAATTGAAGTTCTGTTGGGGGTAAGGAACCTGCAGCAAGTTATGCAAGGAAGATGTGATTGACAGGGCTAGAGGTAGACTGGGTCCCTGTGGGGTCAAAGTCTACAACGGTTTTTGGTTTTGTTTCGTAACCACCTTGCCTGCCTTGTATCCAAAAGCTTTCAACTGAAAAAATCCTTCTCTGAGCTTTACGTATTATTTATGTAGCAGGATCTGCACGATGTCAGTGGGTGGGGTTGTGAAGTGGCTGAACACGCTTGGTGAACTGGTGAAATGTACCCCATAAATCAAAGAAAGCAAGAGAACTCTTGAGATGGTGCTCCCTTTTGGGGGGAGAGAGAGCCCATACCAAGAGCTGACAGAGAAAGAGATTATGTGTCATCGTGTTTATCCTCTGAATCTGTATCCCATCTCAAGGGTGCACATCGATGTTCTAGAGAGCGGTCGTTGTAGGTTAAAAGAGAACAATTCTTTCACCACCTGAAAGGAACCAGGAAAAAGTGTTGCCCCTCTCATTCATAGAGCAACAGAGTACCTGGGGCAGGGGACCTCCAGTGTGGACGTGAGATGCTTCAGGTGACTTCTGGGATTCCCCGCGGCCCTCTGTATCTACAGTTCTGCGTTTGTGGGTTCAACTAACAGGGATTTGAAAATGCTTGGAAAAACAGTTGCACCTATACTGAACCTATTCAGACTTTCCCCTTGTCATTATTGCCTGAACAATACAGCCTGGCAACTGTTTATACAGCATTTAAATGGTGCTTGGGATTATAAGAAATCTAGAGATGATTTAAAGCATACAGGAAGCTGTGTGTAAGTTATGTGCAAATACTACATAAGCTTACATTAGAAACTTGAGCATCTACAGATTTTGGTAGCCAAGTGGGTTCTGGGGCCAATTCCCCAGAGATACCAAGGGACAACTGCACATAGGGGGACTTGTCTTGGGGCTGATGGCTGAGCATCAGTCACTATCTGACCTTTTCTTGTACTCACTAGTTGGTAAAAAGTGGGGAAATCTGGCTGGAATATGTATGACCACTAGACCTAACTTTAGTTTATTGGATCTTGCCCTAATACAAGTGTCAGCACCGGAAGACAGCACAGAGTGAGGGTTAAGCATCTGGGCACTGGGCAGTGTCCCTGGGATGAAGGTCAAAACCCCTTTTCACAGCTCTTGGGGGTTCTGGGCATATCCATCAGGGCTAGAAATGAGCTGTTCAGAGATGGTGTATTTTAAATAAAAATGCAGGTATTGTGGGTGGATTTAAGCATTCTCTTTTTCATTCACAGACCCAGTGTGTTTAGTCAAGTTATATATTTTCTTCTAAGTTGAACATTCACATTTGTGAGAAGGGGCAAGAAGAATATCACCGACAGAGGCGATTTAAGTCTTAAATTAGATAATGGAGAGAAAGGCCCTTATCCAAGTGCAGGGCCATGTCAGTGCCCAGTGCATTTAGCTGTCATGTTGTTCTAACACTTACTAACACTGTAGATACTCCTTACAGGCAAAGGTGTGCTAAGGAGGCAGGTGCCTCAGGAGTGCCTGCAGTGGTAGGTAGAAGGAAGCATGGAGAGGCCTCTACAGAGTAGGGATTTCTTTTGTTCTTTGTACTTCTTTACATTTAAAAAATTTTTGGTGTAGATGGTTTTGTGAATTGAAAAATTCCAACAAATAAGTAACAAATTTTGCAAGTACAAAAATGTATTTTAACTAAGATGCTCTAGAATAGAACTGAAAGCCTGCTTTAGAGAACGTTCTGGATTGTTTTGGAATCGTGTGACATGGAGCTGAGAAGCAGCAGGGATGGTCTGTATTAATTCTTTGGACTCTTGCTCCCTGAGATTGTTCGTCTAATCAGTTGATGACTCTAGGCTCCAGTTTTCTCATTAAATCACTAAGTTCATAAACTTTATAATCTCCCCCAATCAACCCCGGGCTTCACATGCCCTGGGCAAGTACTCTGCCCCTGAGCCGACTCCCCAGCTCTGAACTTCATGATCCTATGTATAAGCAAACAAATAAATATCATGCTTACATCAGTCGCCAACAATTCCTCACTGTCATCAATGCTGGCCACTGTGACCTCTCCTTGGCTCACAAAGGGGAAGTCGAAGGGGTTGGTTGAAATCAGAAGCAGATCTGGAAAACATGAAAGTACCTTTAGCATCTTATGCACAGTTTGCTCTGGGCATTGATCTCTAATGCCACTTATTAAGAAGATAAGAACAACATTCCAAGAACTCACCAATCAGTTCTGGCTTCTTGTTTGACATAATCTGGTAAAAGATGTGATAGCTTCTCTCGCTGGATAACTGAAATGTCACTCTGGATTTTTCTAAGAGATCTAAAGTAATAAAAAGTAATGTGATTTCTGATGCCCAGGGGACGTCTTGGTGGCTGACTACAAAGGTACTTGTACAGAGTGTCCGAACTCACAGGTTTCAATGTCTGCCGATGCCAGCTTTCCTGTGGCTCCGAAGTGGATCCGAATGAACTTACCCTGTGCAATGAGAGTTTGACAAACTGTTACTGATGTATGTGGTTCTGTTTCAGCCTGTGATAGGTGATGCCACCAGTAGGTGGTAAGTGCAGGGACAGGGAGCAAGAGGGGCCACAGCACGAGTACTTCACTCCTCTTGGCTTGCTTGGCACTGAGTCCTCAGGATGGGTCAGTCAAGGCCCTGGTAGTTCTACTCAAAGTGCCTGTCCCTGTCCCTGTGGGTCAGGGGAGGCCCCCAGGCTTCCTCTGCAGCCCTCTGCTTGGGACCGCCTTGCTCGTAACCACCTGCTCATTCTTCTCTCACACTCCCCCTAACATCTGGAAAATGGCGACCTGGTGGTTTGTCTGCCTGGCTTCTTCACCTGGAATGCTGCTTCGGACATTCTTCACCTCAGTTTTACACCCAGCTTGCTGCAGGCAAGTCTGATTTCCAGGCTCAGGTTCGGGCTCAGGCCAGGCTCATGGGTCCCGAAAACAACCACTCAGGCAGGGTTAGCCCGTTTTGGGGTGTGAAAGGTCAAATTTTGCAAATATGCACATATACATACATATAAAAATGAATAATAAAGTATTTATATAGAATTCGTATATGTAAAATACATATATGTGCATACAATCTACATATGCACTATATAGCACACATGTACTATGTATTTAGTGTGTGTGTGTATATATATGTATGTATATATATATGTGTGTGTATGTGTATATATATATATATACACACACACACACACACACACACATATATATAATGTATGTGGGCATCATTTCCTTATATTATTAATTGGTCCTCTGCTACTTTGAACAAATTTAAGGGCAAATATGTTGTTCTGCTTATTTCCTCACAAGGTCTGAAATGTGGTCAGTAATCAATAATCTTCTCAGTGTTTCCTAAATAAAGACTAAGAAGAGCTAGAGAAGGGTCAGTGGAGACAGGTATGAACGGAAGTGTTGAGTCCTCAGTATATTATTAAGTAGCCACTTAATAGAAGACAATAAAGTCACCCCCAGCTTGAGAATGTCTGAAGGGTTGAGAATAACCACAATGACTGTCATTGCTGGGGCGGAGGTGAGGCATTCAAACTAACGGATGACCGGATGACCGTGATAATACTGAGTTCCCTAGGGAAGTGTTTCCTGATATTAGGTTAGTACAATAACTAACCGGTCCAAGCAAGCATAATCATCTTTACCACATAAGATGCACCCAGACCCATCAACCAGGGCAAGGAGCTTAGTTGAGTATCCGGGAAGACGGGCGTGCAAACAGCTAGTGCAGAGAGTACAATGGGCTTACGCAAAACAGAGACACCTCAGGGCTCAGAGAAGTCTCTGAGGGATGAATCTACTTTCTCATCAGTAACCGTTTAGTCTTTGTGGGGTCCTCAGGAACGGGGAGCTTGGGATTATCTAGGCAGTGAGGCAAGGGAAGTGCTGAAGTACTTTTGTAGCCAGAGGCGTAACGAAGGTTCACTTCTGAGTCCTCCCTTCCCTTCC
Source organism: Dolichotis patagonum (assembly GCA_004027295.1). Classification (NCBI taxonomy): domain Eukaryota; kingdom Metazoa; phylum Chordata; class Mammalia; order Rodentia; family Caviidae; genus Dolichotis; species Dolichotis patagonum. Next base: position 18,375 of record PVJX010001801.1, on the reverse strand, counting down.
CGTTGCAGGTTAAGCACAGGGCTGGGTGTTATTGTGGATGTCATTTGCCAGTGTGGATGTAAATTCCTCTTTGGTTGAATCCTAACTGAAATGTTGAATGATCGAATACACCTTTCAGCATCTCAGTCCCAACCAAGTCCCAATTTCTGGTTGCCTCCCCTGCCTTCAACGGTTCTTCCCTGCTGCCAGTACCTCTTGATTTGAAGGAGATCGAATCTGTTCACTTAATTCACACCAAGTTATTTTTGTGACTAAGTAGATCAGTATTGCTCAGTGGACTTTTGAATCTTAAGATGTTGCCACACAGAATGGCTGATTTTAGTGTAAAGAAATCGCTCTCTACACTTGTGGAGTCCGCATTATCATGAATTCAGGGTGCCGAACGGCGCTGTTGATTAGTTAGTTAGGCGGCCAGGTAAATCTTCCCTGTTCTGGGGAACAAGGCAACAGTTTCTTCAAAGACTACCAAGCTATTCCAGTTGGAAAGATTGACCTGAATTGCTTGAGAATAGAAAAAGGCCCAAGATGTTTTAGCTCACTGTTTAGTGTCTAGCATTTAAGGACAGGATGTAGTTTGGGTAGTTACAAATGAGGCAGGATCTTACAAATCTCGAGGAGTTGTCATTTCTCACAGTCTTGGCATTTCCGAAGGCCTCCAGCAAGGGGTTGGCCTGGATGATCTGATCCTCTAGGGTTCCCTGAAACAAAGGGATGACAGGAGAGCACTTAGGGTTGTCTGCTGGCGTAGCCGGAAGTGAGAACTGGAAAATGTGGGTGCGCTGAGCAGGGTCCCAGGAGCGAAGTCAACCAGCCATGCCTGGAGACTAGAACAGAAGTTGGAGATACCTATGGCTGCAGCCCCACCCCGGAGAAGCTCTGATTAGAAGAGCAGGGAGGTGGCTTCTGGTCGTGCCATTTTCCAGGTTGGAACATTATCCTCTCCATTTCGACATTCACACTGCGTTTCTTCTCTGGTAATGTTTCATTATAAATCAGAGATTTTTAGGTCAGCACCTCTGTTACTGCATGCATCATGACTAAATATTGATATTTGTTTTCAGCAGGGGAAATAAAATGTGAACAATTCAAATGACCAAGGAGCTCATCATATAAAACAAACAGTGGTTTTCAAAGAGGAAAACCTCTTTAAGTAAGAAAGAGGTACTCTATAAGAATTATTACTAAGAAAGAGATGGAGGGAAGAAGGTCCAAAAAGAATTAAGACATGTTATATACATGTGCCAGCTTGGATGGTGAATGAATGTCATCATTATGCAAACAGGTATTACTGACAATAAAAACTTGAATAAAAACAACAAAACAGAATTATCACTAGGGAGCTTGTTAGCAAGCAGGGTTTCACTTTGCCTCCATGACTGCTTATCCTTCTCACTCTGGAACAGTTTATGAGTTACTGCTCAATCTAGTGGTTCTCAAAGCGGGAGTCACAGACCAGCAGGTAAACGTTACTCGGGAACATGTTAGAAAATGCAGAAGAGGTACACTCTAAGCCTACACAATTGGAAATACTGGGCTGGGTCCCCACTGTTTGGAAGATCCTTTTGATGATTCTGATGTATGCTGCGGTCGGGAGGAATGTGTGGAATTGGCTAAAGTCACTCAGCTGTCACTGATGGCCGTGGCTGCCAGATCTTAGGTCTATGCAGGTAGAACTACTTCCTGTCTTGTCCCATATGACACTGTGATGTAAGACATACATATTTTGGTCTTGATTAATTTCACAGCACAAATCTCCTAAACCCCTGGAGTCTCCAAAGGGATAAGTGTCATTTTATGTGCTAATGAATGAATGGTGGCTGGAGTTTCTGGACAGCGTCAGGATGGGACCTGGTGGCCTTGGGCCACCAACCGTGTGGGTGGAAGGTCAGAGATTTCAGGGAAGAGGGGCTGAAGGTTAGTCAAGCTGTCCACCAACGCCTCAATCGGTGATGCCTTTGTAATGGAACCTCCCTAAGGGTCATTAACCAAAGGGTTGTGGAGAGTTTGCAGATTGGAGAACATGGGGTGGTCTGGGACATGTTGTGCCCAGAGAGGAAATGGGAATTCTAAGTAGTCCCCAGATTTAGCCTGGTGCATCTCCTCTTAGTATTCTTTATAATCAACCTGCAAATGTAAGTAAAGGGTTTCCCTGAATTCTGTTAGCCACTTGAGCAAATTCCAGAACCTGAGCAGAAGAGTTCTGGGATTCTTGGATTTGTAGCTTGTAAGTAGCATCTTTGATGGGGGAAATTTTGTAGGACTGAGCCCCAAACCTGTGGGATCTGATGTTATCTCCAGGTAGACAGTATCAGAATGAAACTGAAATGTAGACTGCCTGGTTGATATCTGCAAAGAACTGGAGAATTTCCTAGTATGGGGGAAAACCCAATTGGTTTGGTATCAGAGATGCCCTGCGTGCAGCACCTGCTTGGGCAAGTACGAGGCCCTGAGTTCGATTTCTGACACCAAAAGAGAAAATAGTAAACAAAGAGACCAAATAAAATAAAATAAAATAAAAGGAAATGCCTTGGGTGAGAACACAGGAAGGACAAAAAGTGTGTCCTCTGTACCCATTTCTGCTGAGCACATTCTTTGTGTACTCCTGGTGCTTTCCCAACACCTCGGGTGTGCTTAGTCCTGTCAGCTCCTGGCACTCACCACTGCTTACCTGCATTTTGCCTGGCTGCTGCTCTTTCTTCTTGTCCCCAGTAACTGCAATTGTTGCAAAGTACTGAATGACACGCTTTGTGTTCACGGTCTTGCCAGCCCCAGATTCTCCACTGTTGATTTGAAAGTGAATTAGATAAACAGAAGTGGAAGGGCTGGTACTGACTTCTGATTATCATAGTGCAAACACGTGTTACTTACGTGATAAGGATGGACTGGTTGTCTCTATCTAGAAACACAGACGGAAAAACAAAACAAAACAACAAATCAACAACAGACAGGATTTAGAAACAGGTCAACTTTGGGAGAAGTCAGAGAACAAAAACTCTGGCTTTGGTTTTGCCATTAACTAAGGGTCTAATTTTCCTACATCTGGGATATGTAACATCAGCATGCTGGGTTGTGGAAATTGAAGCCCACACTGTAAAAGCTATTCATGTTTGTAGATCTCTAACTCCTCGGTAGGGCTGTCTCATTTCCCTTTTAAACATAGAATCAAGTCAGCCTTAGAGCTTCTAATTAGAATTTATATAAGCTGCTTGGATGCCTGAATTTTTTGACTTTTATTTTCTACTTGTGGAAAGTGATATGGTTTTCCACTTATGAATGTATGGATGAATTATTTCCCTAAAATTCATATATTGAAGTCTCACCCCAAAACCTCAGCATGTAATCTCATTTGGAAACAAGATATAAATACGACGCAGATGTTGTTAGTCAAAATGAGGTCATACTGGAATAGGATGAGCCCCTGATCCAGTGTAACTGATGTCCTTATAATGAAGGGAAATCTGAAGACAGACAGGTACGTTCACACACACACCCACACACACACACACACACACACACACACACACACACACACACACACACCAGCCATATAAAGATGAAGGCAGCAGTCAGGGTGATGTTTCTACAAGCCAAGGAACATCAAAGATTGCGCATACCACAAAAGTCAGGTTAGAAGCATGCTTCAGATTCTCCCTCACACCTCTCAGAAGGAACCAGCCCTGATGACACCTTGATCACACGCTTCTAGTCTCTACAACTCTAATTACTCTTTCCTGTTTAAAACATTCTGTCTGTGGCTCTTTGTTAGAGCAGCCATAGCAAATTGATGCAAATAATGATATCAATCTTCCCTTTGACTTGGGCAATATTGTGCTTGGGCAGTGTTGTATTAGATGAGTTTTAAGTGTCCACAGATCCCAAATCTGTTTCCAGTTCTTGTATATGTACTGAGTTAAGTCAGATGGAGGTTGAACAGACAGCAGTGATATACAGTAGGTATAACAGCATGACACAATTGCACGTCTCTACTTTCTGTGCCATTTTGCAAACTTGAGGAGGACCTAGAGGAGTCTGAGTTTGAAGGACGAGATAGGTGAAGGGGTACCGCTGTACCTACTTCTCCAATTTTGGATCTTCTCGGTGTCTATTAATACAGTCTCTCTCCCAAGTATGCTCATCCTGGGAACCCTTGGAGGTAGGGACAGGGAATCTCTGCATTCCACAGTCCCCCAAATAAGCATGAGCTTAATGTGGCTTCATTAGGCCTTCCCTGGCGTTGCTATGCACCATTACTGGTAACGGGAGACGTTGCACTCCGCACTTTCCAACCTCAAATCATCTAAAACTACTAAGATCACTTTGATCACACACTGACCAGATGACCAAAACCTATAACGGACTTAAATAACTAACCAAGGATGATTTTAAAATAAGCGAGTGGAGAGATCACTCACCAGTCAGCATGAACTGGTAGGCGTTGTCCGAGATGGAGAAGATGTGGGGCGGGGCCTCCTGGCGCTTCTTGCCTCTGTAGGCTGCCACCACCTCGGGGTTGTACACCGGCAGCCACTTGTAGGGGTTGACGGTGACGCAGAAGAGGCCCGAGTAGGTCTGGAATAGTCAAACATTCAACATATGCATCTTGCTCCTTTTCAGAGCAATAGATGGACAAAACCCAGCCATCGAAGGACTCACGTAGATCATCCAGGCTGCGTAGCGCTCTTTGAGGTTGTACAGCACCGCGGGCTCATGCAGGTGCGTCATCATGGCCATGTCCTCGATCTTGTCAAATTTGGGAGGGTTCATGGGGAACACCTGGTCACTATTCAGAGTGAGTGTCTGGGTATTGAGAGGAAAAGCAAGCTCCATTTTACTGGAGCGGTGAGGGCAGGGAGATACGTGGTGCGTTTACCCCACTGCCATAACAAGTTATTGGATCATTTCCATGCCTAGAGACAATTCACGGGTAACTGTCCTGCATTAGCCTCATTCTACTCAAACTGTAGGGCCAGTTCTGGTCCGATGCCCTCAGCTAGCCTGCCATCCTACGTGCTAGGAAAGGGTTACGAGCATGTGTATCTATGGAGCCCTTCGGCCTGCAAGAGCGGGGGTCAGGTGGAGAGATGGGAGAGATAACCAAGACCCAGGCAGGTGGCCTTTGTTTCCTCTACATGCTGTGAATGCTGACTATGGCAAAGGAAAAGAATTGCCCCACTTTGTTCCGCACTTTCTCATCTCAACCTCCCTGCTCATGTGGATTCCTCTGCCTGGAATCTCTTCATTGAAATTCTAGGGCTGGGGATTTAGCTCAGCGGCATAAGCGCCTGCCTTGCAGGTGGGCAGTCGTGAGTTCGATCCCTGGTACTAATAAAAAAAAAGAAAAAGAAAGAAAGAAATTCTATCTAGACACCTTTACAGCTCAGCTAAAGTGCCCTTTCATCCAGTTGCTCTCTCCCCCATTTCTTCAAGGCTCCCTTAATCTTTTGTACTCTACTTTCCTAGTTAGAACATTTAGACTTGTACCATTGTTTAAGGCTGAAAAATATTTTGAGACTGTTACCGAATTTCCCCCTCCAGATTTTTGCCTCCTGCCCACCTCCAACAATCCACACAATTGCCTCTGCACTTCACTTTCAGGCAATGTAGAAAATATGGCAGAAAAGAGGAAGAGCCTGTAAGGTTTTCAAACTTCACTTTTAAAATTTTGCTGTAAGGGTTTTACAGAAAAGGTTAAAAGAAGGAGATTTGCTGCTATAGACGAAATTTCTTGAGGAAGGTGACTCTCCTGTCCCACTACCTTAGATTGCAGAGAGATCCCAAGGCAGCCGAAAGGGAGGGAGAAGTCTATGTACGCTAAGCTTTAGAGACTTCCTTCCTTCCTTCCTTCCTTCCTTCCTTCCTTCCTTCCTTCCCTCCTTCCTTCCTCCCTCCCTTCCTTCCTTCCTTCCTTCCTTTTTCCTTCCTTCTCTTCCCTTTTTCTTTGCTACCATCTTTTCCTTCTTCTGATATCTCACTTTTGTTTTGGAGGATGCGAAAAAACCATCTTTAGGAAAGACTGATGTTTTTTAAAGTTTGTCTCAAACAAGCTGGGTTTTCTATTGCAATGCAACTGTACAAGGCGATTCCTTCCCTTCCTACTACATAGTGCTCTGTGACACATTTGACTAAGGACCACTGTGGTTTCTTGATAGATCCTCCACGGAGTCGGTGAGCGCCCAGTGCGGTGCAGCACATTAAGTCCTCAACTTATAAAAATATCACTTGTAAACATCCACAGGTGCCTATTTAAGGCTTACTCTGTTGGATTTTGAATGAATTCAACTCACCAGCGTTCTCCTAGAACAGAACTCATTTGGAAGCTGGGACTTGCCGTATTGTGTAACAGTTTGAAAATGTGGTCCAAACCTGAAAGTAGGGACAACCCCGCCCCCCAGAGTGACTGAAGACTTTTTTTTTTCTTTTTTGGTACCAGGAATCGAACTCATGGCCCGGCACTTGTCAGACAGGCGCTGTGCTGTGGAGTTACATCCCTGACCCTGAAGATGTTTTTTAGCCCGGTGGGAAGGGGCTGGAATTGGAGGGTAAGCTTAACAATAAAAAATAAAAGCAAAATCTATCTCAGATGCCTGAGATTATGATCTGAGTTGCAGATTTGTCATAGACATCTTGATTCCTGTCCTAGATGAGAAACTTTGGCAAAGCAGATGCTGAGGTTTGTTTGTATTTGTAGCATGACTGAGACCTGGTGAATGTCCCTTAAATTCTGACTGGAAGGACACTCGCAATCTCCACCTTAGACCTGGCAAAACCCCCTGAGCATCCCCTCTGAGAGTCACTTTGCAGTCCCAGTCCTGTATTTGGGTGACCCATCCAGCAGTGATCAGTATTAATTTTTCTTTTGAATAGTTTAATTTCTTTCACTTTCACCTTTCCTTTCCTCCAAGATGAATACCACAAAATCCCTCAAAGCCAAATCTTCAAGGGAAAGAGACGAGAGCTATGGTATGTGTGGAAGCAGTTTCACCTACTCTTCCACTACAGAACAGATAAATGCACATGGCATTGTATCTTCACATGCTTCCAGACCAGCGTGCAATCTCTGACAGTTTACTCTACAGGAAGACAAGGGTGCCCATGTTACCAAAGACATCTGAGATCAACACTTACCCGGTCATCTAGGGTCTTGACGGTGACTTTGTCATTCTCCCTGCTCTGTATCATACCTTTCACGTACACTTCCTTATCATCCGTTGCAAAGCAGGCTTTTTTCGAATCAAATGGGCGGTTCTGCGCCTCAATTCTCTCTTTCTCTGGCTTCCGGAGATAGGGAGCTGCTTCTCCAAAGATGGCCATCTCTGCATCAGAGCTCATGTCTGCAGGGGGCTGGGAAGGTCAGGGGAACTGCTGAATCCTGTGCTGGGTGACGTCTGCACCTGCAGGGCCCTGCATATGGCTCCGATTCTTTACGGGGCATATTCAAAGGCTCCCGGGACAAAAGTGCATCTTGAGGGATCTATAACCAGGTCTGAGGCTTAGAGCGAGCGGGCAAATGAGAACAAGCCAAAGAGATCATCTCCTCTAAGAAAAATATGTGAGTATTGTTTTCCTCCTGAGTGTCATTTTTGGGAGTTTCTCATAGTTCACCTGCAGGTGTGCAAATCTAAGATAATCAGAGGCAGGTAGGGTGAGCCCAATAAAGAAGTACTTCTTCAACGGAACATCCTGTTTGTGCCTCGTTATCTCAGTGTCACCGCCACATCGTGACTGAATCTGGAAATGGGAAGCGAAACACAGGTGATTCCTAACAGACATCCCAGACAGTCTACTGAGGAGTATAGGATGTAAACATGCAGATTTGCCCCACTCATTCAGGTAGCAAGGTGATGCAAGGCATGACGGCCCATTGCAATGGTTGCAAGACGTACGAGGACCCCTGGGGAAGTGATGCAGGCACATCGCCAGGCTCTGTCTGCAGAGTTTAGGATTTCGTAGATCTAGGATTGGGCTTAAAAGTGGACATTTTCTAGCAAGCTCCCAGGTGAAGTGGCTACAGCTGTGAGAAAGGCTGGCGTGGTGCCTTCGTGCTCCAAGTGTGGCCTTCCAACTGCTAGGTAGCATCCTCCAGGAGGCTGTCAGAACAGAATCTTAGAGCCACCCCAGATTTCTGCATCAGAACCTCCACCTAACAAGATTTCCAGGACTCTGTGCATAACAGAGGGAGAACTACTGGGCCTCGAGGAGTAGTTTCTAAAATTTTAATTGTATGTAGCAGTTTTGAAGTGTGACAGTGTTTAGATTAATACCAGCCTTAGAACTCATTCCATAGTGTGTGTGTGAGATGCATACGTCTGTCTTTTTCTATCTCTTATCCACTCTTATCACTCTGTCCCCTAATAATCCTCCATGGATCCTTCTCTTGATCTATTTTCTCTGCTTAGAAGCCAGATAACCTACCTTAAAGTCACAGCACTGACATGGGCCAAGCTACCTGACTTTTCCAGGCTCTTGTCTCTTCCCCTAAGGTGAGGAATCCATTTGGAAGCCTGTCTAAGACCCCACATGCTGTGTAGTTTTCTGATTCCTTTTCTTTCTCCATGTTTGCCTCTCTCACTCCTTCTTTTTCCTGAATTTCTCTACTCGTTTTCCCCATAGCTCATCTTCTTTTCCTTCCTTTTTCTCCTCTTTTCTTTCCTATTCATTGTCTATAACTGAAATAAATGAAATTAAATTGTACACACAATTAAAAGTAGTCAGCATTCTTCAATAAAATCTCTTACGTTCTCTTTTTAAAATAGGAAAGTTGAGCATGTTATCGTTTTCTCTCCCTTATCTTAGCCTGTATAACTGCTCTCCGCTGTAACTGGTCATTCCTTAAGAATATCTTCCTAATATTCTGAAGAGTTCTATCACGCATAGACCTAGGTTTCTACTTCGCTCTGGGCCTTATTCAGAGTAAGTTGTGTTATTGTTTTCCTTTGGCCAGTGGTTCTCTTGAACTATCTGTGTCTGCGTGTTTAAGCTTCTTGGTAAGACGCTAGAATCCACAAGGGGGCCCTGGCCTGCACCTGCCATGCTGGTTACCTGGGGAATGAAGAGAATTCATCATTTTTTCTTTTTCTGTCTCTAAAGATAGTTCCTAGTGGGTGGCTTAAGTAAGTTCATTACAGTAGTGATCTCAAATTTGGGGTTCTCAGGAGCCCACATCTTTAATGATTACATTTCTTATGAGGAGTTGGTACATATGTCTAATACAACCATAAATCATTTCACATCTTAAAATTAAATTTCTAAGAACCCAAAGTTCATGTGAATCATATCTATCAATATAGGAGAAATTAAAATCGAAGATACTTAAACATTTTATTCTTTTAAAATTACTATGAGATCTCTTGCATGTTAACATTAATGACATTTTTCATGAAATGATATTTTCAAAAACAAAAAAGTATATAGCACTTTTTTTAATTCTTGTAAATCTTTTTTTCATTTTTGTAACTCTCATGTCTGCTTAATAGAAGACAGTTGGATTCTCATTGCCTGCTTTGCAGACTGTTGCTATCTATTATGTTGGCTAAAGTAAATATAAAAAATCCACCTACACACAACAATGTAACTTGAAAAAGCAAAGAATATCTTAATCATCTTTTCAAATAATTGTAGTTTTTTTTATTGAATACTATACCCAAACTTGACAAGTGATAGAATCTCAAAGGCTATTTGCAATGTAGGATTAGAATATATATCAAGGAATGGGGAGGGAGAGGGAGGAGGGGGTGAAAATGAAAACTCAGGTGTATTGTGTGCATACACCAACTCCTCATCAGGAATGTAATCATTAAAAGTAGAGAAATGAATAAATCAACTAGTTCACCTTACAACTTGTACAACTGCACATATGCTTTTTCTTGAGACAACCATTTCATCACAGAAAAGAAGATGGACTTCCCATTTTATTATGGAAAATACTGAAAAGATATATCCTTAAGAACTGAGATTTGGGAGTGCCACCACCGGAAGACCCTTTCCTCCACAGGCCCAGCGCAGGCCAAGGAGACAGACAGACCCCCCTCTGCCTATTGTGCGTAGCCACCAAAGGGCCATGTCCTACAGGAGGCCAGTGTGGGCAGAGAGAGCCAGAAGATCCACCTTCGCCTTCAGGGAGCTGCCACCAGAAGGCTCTTTCCTGCAGGCAGCCAGCAGGAGCAGGGACACACAGCCAGGTAAGCCCTGGGCATCTGTAGGCCAACATTAGAGGTCCTTGGTTCCCTCAGACAGCCATCACCCACTAGCAGAATCAGACAAACACACTCCTATGTGTTTGCCACCATGCTGGGAGTCCCAGTATAGACACACAGGCTGAGAGAAGCAGCCCCACCTCCATGCACCCCTGATCATCAGTGCAGCCCCAGTGTAGCTGCATAGCTCTGGAGAAGCCCGCTCCATGCCCTGCTACCTCCCTGTAGATCTGGAGTTAGAGGAATCCTGGTACCTGTCCCATCCCCCTACACTGCCTAGGGGCAGCCAACACAGGAAGTGCCTGGGGCCCCACAACCAGCTTGTTGGGAGGAACCCAGGAGAATGTCAAGGCGAAGGAGCAAAAGGCAAACTCAGACCTCTAGCTCACACAGAACAAGTCTGGGAGATACAGCCATAGAAGAAAACGGAAATCACACACCTGAAATCTCTGACAGGATAGCAACTGAAGTAAGGAAACAACTTCATGAAATTATAAAAGCAGTCAAATCATAAACCATCAAGTCAAGAAGAGTTTTGAGTGAAGTGTTTCAATTCCTGAGAGAAAACAACTTCCAACCCAGATTGAGCTACCCTGCAAAACTATGTTTCAAAATTGATGGAAAAATAAGATACTTCCATGATAAAGAACAATTGAAGGAATTCCTGACTACCAAACCAATCCTACAGAGTGCTAAAGAATATTCTAGAGAGAGATAAAGATGACCATGGTTCCAGGAACAGCAGCAGAGGAGGATCACCAAACAGGACAGACAAGTGAATGAAGGGGAAAAGTGGAGGGCCAACAACAAGAGGATAGCAGGGCAGAGATGAACCAAGGTGTACTGATTGTAACCATTAACGTAGATGGCCTCAATTCAGCAGTAAAAAGAAACACAGGGAGAGTGGATCAAGAAACAGACCCATTGATATATTGTGTACAAGAAACACATCTAACTGGAAAGGAAATTCATAGACTGAAAATCAAAGGAGAGAAAACAGTTGTTCCATGAGACAGGAGATGAATAAAAAAAAAAACATGAATAACTTGCCCATCAACCACAGAATGGATAAGAAAGATATGGTATTTCCATGCAGCGGAAAGCTGCCCAGCTATAAAGTAGAATAATCTCAAGGCTCCTGTAGGTAAATGGACGCAACTGGAGATCATGTTCATGGGTGAAACAGTTTGAACTCATATGCATGAACCCTAGCATGGGAAACAGAAGAAATTAATGGAATCCAAAAAGCAGAATAATGATAGGGGAGGAAACACCTGGGAGGGAAAGGTGGAAACTACTGTCAATTTCTTATTGTCTTATCTTGAACTTTTTCATTGTGTACACAATTTTGTTAAGGTTTATTCTGTCTCATTTTGTTAGGTTCTATGCTGTCAGATGGTAGGGGCAGCTATTTTGAATATAATGGGATATTTTATGGTAATCATGGCTTCCTATTATATTTCTTTGAAGTCTTATAATGCTTTCATTCATTGGTTTGATTGGTTTTATTCTGTTTTGACTTTATTATGTGTGATGGTATGAACAGCTATTTTGAAGAAAACAAGACATTATGGCAAACATTGCTGATTTACTATCATCTTGTTTTGAAGTCCTACCATGCTTTTGTTCTTCTGTTTTGATTGATTCTATCCTGTTGTGTTTAATTTTATTATGTATGATGGTATAAACAAATTTTTTAAGGAAAATGAGATATTATAGTAGCCATTGTTCATTTCCTGTTATTTGGTTTTGAAGTCCTGTTATGCTTTCATTGTTTTTAATGGTTTTATACTATATTGTTGTTTGATATTAATGTGTGTGAAGGTATGATCAACTATTTCAAAGAAAAGAGACATTATGGTAGCTACTCTTGATGTTTAGTTGTCTGGTTGTGAAGTGCTGTGTTGCTTGCGTTGTTCTGTTCTGATTTGCTTTGTTCTGTTCTCTTTTGTTATATTCTCTTTAAAATAAAAAAATTTTAAAAAGATTTAAAACACTGAGATTTGATAAGATTAACAATTCTTAACTGTTAAATGAAATTAGCTTTTTAAATAAAAACACATTTTTTTTAGGATGTGTGCATGGTAAGGTAGAATACTATGACTAGAACAGCTTGGTGCCGACGTTTGATTTGTAAATAAGGCACCAGCAGTTTCATCTTTCTTGCTTTCGTTTCACTCATACAGTGAAACACACAAATAACAGTTGGGAATTATAGTAAAATTGTTTTAACCTCATGTAACTCTGTGTCACAAAGTGTTATGCAAAGAGTAACCCTTTTAGGGAGGGTGTCACATCTGCCTATTCCAGTGATTTTAAGCATTATTTCTCAAATTTTGATGTGTGTATGAATCCATCTGGTTATTTTCAGTAGGTCTGGCGTGGGAACTGAGACTTTGAAAATAACAAATTTCTCAGTTGATGATGATAACGTGGCTGGTCTATACCTTCACAGCAAGAACAAAAAACTGCCTTGAAAAATCAAACAAAAATGAATCCATATGAATAAAATTGTTAAATGAATTAATAATACTGATGTTCAATAGATACTGTGATAGCAACATAGGAATAAAGCGAGAGTTAGAGAAAGATTACAATACTGAAGGTTGAGCTACATTTTTAATCTTCCTGGAAAAAGTGGACTTTCCATCTGGGTCTCGAGTCACAACTAGTTTTCAGGTGTGTATGTTTTCTCTTCCCTCCTATTCTACTTAACCCTGACCCAGAAGCCGATATTTCTTAGTTGTATCGCATAGGTAACACGTGGATTATCTCGGCAGTATTTTTGCACAAGTGTTATCCACCCAAGTGGGACAACTTTGAGTACAGATCTTTCCATTTTGGCAAGTGTGACTGACCAAAGTTTCTTCTTTGCTCCAAACTATAATCTGGCTTCCCGTTACTTTAGGATAGCCAATTCTCAGGTCAGCTTTTGGTAACAACAGGACAAGCTCAAGTCTTCCTACAAGACAGCTCTTCACTTGTTTGCTAACTCTTCTGTGCTTTATTCACTTATTTATTTATTTAGCTTTGACACAGGATCTTGCTGTGTAGTTCAGCCGGGCCTTGGCCTTGAACTTACTTTGTGGCCCAGCCTGGCCTCGAACTCATGGCAATCCTCCTCCCTCGGCCTCCAAAGTGCTGGGATTACAAGAAAGCACCACTACTCCTGGCTATTTTAGCTTTATCGTCACCCCAGTTCCATCCTTACCTGTTGTGCCATGGTGTGCTCTGATTCTCCTTTACTGTCTTTGTCACTGTACCCTTAATTGGCTCCTGTTAATCTGTTAGAATGTAGTGTCCAAGTCACATGCTCCTGGCCACCAGAGTGTGCCTCACCTCTCTTGACCTAGGTGCAGTGACTGAGGTGCTGACTGCCTGCTGACAGCCATGTCACTCTGCTGAGTCTCCATTCACTGTGCAGCAAAGCCCCTCAATCCTCTCTGTGCATGCGGTTGCTAAGTCAGATCTTCTCCCTGTATTTATGCAACTGTGCACTGGGACTCAAGGGTAAAACCATTCATTCTTGGCTGGCGGACATCACCTTGTAAGGTCTTACTCCACTCTCGGGCACATGATTCATGATGGCCCGTGGGCTCTGGCCTCAGAAAACCTACTCCTACTCTGTAGCTGCGCCCCTTCAACTACCTCCTGTGTTCCCGTCTCCAAGGCATTCTAAGTTAGATGGACGCTCTGCCCACCTGGGCTCCATCATCACCTCTGAAAATGCTTCTGTTTGCTCCCAGTGTACCAGACACCACCCCCGGCTGTCATCCGTCTCCTGGGAAGTTCACGGTGGCTTGTCAGCAGCAGTATGATCGTGTTTCAACTGTACTTTGGTTTCCTTGGCCCTAGTTCACCCAGCATCACCTCTAATACGCACAGCTCTTTGGAGGAAAGGGTTTTATTGCCACATTGGGCATAGGTTTGAACCAGCTGCCCTTCTTCTGGAATTACTTGTGTGCAAAGGTACAGCTGCATGGGTTCATGGTGCACATTTTGCTCAAGGAAAAGCTTAAGTTTATCTGCATGTGAAGACTGAATCTCCACTCTATCAACATCAGGTTCTGGATCCGCTAAATGCATCGATCTGAAACTTACATGTGAAACCTCAGTACTGTATTTTACACATTTGATACAACAGGTGCGTTTGGGAAGCTATTTTTTTCTTTGTTAAAACTTTTTTTTTAAATCTGCTTTTTAGAGTAGTTCAGTAATTGGTCTTCAATTCATTGATTTCAGCTTAAGAGTGTGGCATTATAATAATGTGTAAAGTAGCATTTTCTAACTTCAATTACTACATTAATGGTCAAGCTGAGTGTAACTCTTACCTTTTTGGTTCCCAAAGTGACAGTTGGGATCTTTCAGGAATGAGGCGTCTTCTTAGGGGATTCAAGAAGTCAAAAACAAACAAAAAGAAAATCAACATGAACTACAAAGATTTTAAATAAAGGTAAACATTGTATACATTATAGTTCGCCTACATTTATGCAGACACACAGTGGATGGTGTGGGATGAAAAATACATTTTCCATCCTGCATTTTTACTTTTGGTTAACTCATCTTTCATCACAAAATTGATCAACTATACCACTTAGTTAAAAAACTTTCTGTGTGGACAAACTACCACTTAAGTGTTTTAGAGATCTGAGGAAAAATAGTCTCTGCCCTAAAATAATTCAAAAAATGGTTAAGAGAAGTGCCCAAATCAATCTCTGAACCAAGAAGGATAAGATGAATTTTAAGAGTTTGAACAAAGTCTAATGGGAACTTATACCTGACTATGGTGGGAATGTGGCAGTCAGAAAACAAAGGAAGGAGGAAGGGAATGACCCAGACTCTGACCTGAATGCTGGGGGGCAGTTTTTTGCTTTTGGAAGGAAGACTGTGAATTGGGGACACAGACTTCTTTAAGAGGTCTAGGAAGGGAGCTCTTACCAGCCCCTAAAAGTCCCCGAAGAAGATGAAGGTGGAACATTTCAACACTCATACAAGACTAAAGAATCTCAACTTTAGGCATCTACAAAGCACTTGACCACCTAGAGAAGCCATGGTGTCTAAGCTACTTTGCAATATCAAATGAAGCAAGCTTCCATTTACTGTACAATACTGCCATGGAACTGCGGGAACATGTTATGAAATGTCACAGACAGTTCAGTGTTTGTTTACTATTCCGATCACCTCCTTTTCCCTTTTCGTGTCTTTAATAAAATCTAGCTATATCCTGAAATTCATACGTATTTCTCAAAAATTAATTTATTACTTACTGTATGCTGAATTCTTAGCTCAAAAGAAGTCATACTTGGAGGCCAAGCCCAAATGCCTAATAGCAATTCTATTAAGCAGCTATTGTGATTTCTTTGGGTTTTCATTTCCTTCTATAAAATAAGACAGACCAAAACACCTCCAAGATTCCTTTCAGCCCTGTGTGCCTGTGACGGAATATTCTCCAGTGGACATGGTAGCCTGAAACCAAAGCAATGCAAGTCTCCAAAGCTGATGGACACTACTGCACAGGCAGACATGACCCAATCCCAAGTCCACCGGACATTCCGTGGTAGATCAGTCCGCAAAGCAGCCCTTGATAACCCACGTATGATGAAGTTTAAGATGGATAAACTGAGTGATAAGTCTAAAAGATAATTTCTTCCTGTCATCAGATTTAAGTAACCATAAAAATTTCAAACAGCAGTTCAAGGCAATCACAGAGGAGAGATCAGAAGTTAACATTTTCATTTGCTAATTGAACGCTACAACACTGAACTAGAAAATCAGGGACTGGGAAAATTACACATCACATTCAGTTTTGTTCTGAGGGTGAGTTTTTGTCCTATAATTTTCTTATATTCTTGTCATTTTGCCCCTTGTAAAATCTTCCCAAAAGGCAAGTATCTTGCCTTGCTATTTGATCTCCAATGTTGCCTTTCAGATGGGATGTCACATTTATGTAGGTCTTAGTGCGGGCGCCAGTCTTACCTTTCCTTCTTGACTGGTGCCTGGATCAGGTTAACCATTGCTACCTGGAGGGAAAAAGTGGGCATTTGTGGGCACTTACCTGTAGATGTTGCTGTCCAAACAATTTCAGGAGTGTGGCCCCCAGTTCTCTTTATACTTCCAAATCTGCCAGCCCAGCACTCTAACTTGGCTATATTTGGGGGATCACCATTTACTCATTAGATGTAAATGCGTCGTAGCGCTGATCTCTCACTCTTGTTAAATTACTTGGATAAATGACCAGCGGAGGCTACATAATGCCAAGTCAGCTGCACAGGGATTTTGACGCTGGACACAGATCTTCGAGACTTAGAGAGTCCTAGGGGCTGAGTGGAACTGGGGTAGAGTGTGCTAAGAAGGTCAGTCAAGGGCAGAATAGCAAAGTGATTCGTCCAGCACAGGAGACCAGTCGCATGGGCAGTCACTGCACCTCATTTACCTACCATTAATATGTGGTGCTGTGTTCCTTCTCTCAGAAATGTGCGGAAAATTTAAAATTAGCCATTTACATTTGTTTGTTACCAATTTATTTGTTTAAAAAAATGTATCGCAGGGCCAGGAAATTAGCTCAGCAGCACAAGTGCCTGCCTGCCAAGCACGAGGTCATGGGTTTGATCCCTGGTATCTCCTCAAAAAATCTATTGTCAAAAAAACTCTCCCCCATGTCATGAGATTATTTCAGATATTAGGCCCCTAGTGGATTTTTGCTCTGCATTTATTGTTTCTAGACTGATTTTTTTTTAAACAGGATTTCACTATGTAGTTCAGGCTGGCCTTGAACTCGCCGTGTAGCCCAAGCTTGCAGCGGTAGTCCTGCCTCAGCCTCTTGAATGCCATCTTTACAGACCGTGGTGTGCCATAATGCCCAGCATCCCCCCCCCCACTATATTGACCTGGTGGTTTTTAACACCTAAACTCAAGGGATCCTCCTGACTCAGCCTTCCATGTAGCTGGCACTGTAGGTATGTACCACCAGGCCCAGCTTTTTACATCTTGACTTCTGGAAATCAGGGCCTCCCACATGCTGGGTAAATGCTTTATTACTGAGCTCCAACCCTCGTCCTCAGTAACACGTTTTGAGACACGGGCTGATCTGATGTTGGAGAACCATCTTGTTTACCCTTTGCTGAGTAAAACAAGAGAGAGAAATCAAAGGCACTGCCCCTATAGGAATTTTGGTCCAGAAGAAAGAAACCAAGAGCTACTGGGTGTGCGCACAGCTGCTTTTATTCAAGATCCAGCTTGTTAATGTAGCAGATACTTAGTGCATGAGTTCCTGAATCAAGATATTTCATGGTAGAATCTGTGTTGAAAGAGCCGTGAAGTAATAAGGCAGAAAAGAAAGGGACTGGACCCTCAGTTTCATTTAACAGTGACAGTTAAGACTTAACAACTCTCCACACACCAGGCTTTGTCTAACTGCCTCCCTGAAGCTTTGTTACGTTCTATCAAGCAACAATATCATTCTCATTTTGCGGTCAAGAGGACTGAGCTTCTTAGAGGTTCAGTAAACTTCCCAAGGCCAAACAACTAGTTAGTATGAGAAATGTGATTTTTTTTAACCTTCTTTGGATATACAGCTTATGCCTATAATCTCTCATTTTTGGAGGAATGTTATTATTATTTATTTTTGAGACAGGGTCTTGCCATGTAGTTCAGACTGGCCTTGAACTCACTATGTTTGTAGCCCACAGTAGCCTGGAACTCGCAGTGCTCCTGAGTGCTGGGATCGTAGGTGTATCCAGCCACTCCTGGGAGGAAGCAAGTTACTGCCCTTACTGGAATTTGAGCACAGGTGTGGTATGGACAGCTGTGCTGGGGACAGGGGATAATGATAGGAGATAGGGTCGCTGTCCTAGGGAGGGGAGGATGCGGGTGGGAAGAGTGTGTAGACATGAATAGGGTCAATCACTCCCAAATGCCAAAATGAGTGTGTTGCATGGACAGTTTTGCAGTATAATACTGTCATTAGTCTCATTATCCAAGTTGAAAAACAGGCCTCAAGGGGTTAAGTGTTGGGGACCACAAATTCACAACCAGGTAGTTTTACATACTTCCCTAAGGAATGAACAGAGGTGTGGGACTTTTAATATGCTCTTTGGAGACTTTCCATTATCTCAGTAGGAGCAAGCGACTTCCTTCCTTCCTTCCTTCCTTCTTTCCTTCCTTCCTTCCTTCTTTCCTTCCT